>JASCZW010004591.1:0-54701 GCA_034211315.2 Aedes japonicus | reverse complement strand
AAATGTTGTAATGTGCTTAAGATACGGATAGAAAAAACTGTCAATGAACTTTGTATGCTAAATTGTCTACTGATGATTGTTTTGAGTTACCCAGAATGGTTCATTTGAAGAAAGTCTTCCACTTCGTTTCCAGACGGGAAGAGTCTCGGAACTATCATGAAGATATTTTCTGCCCGTAAAAACTCATGTTTTTCAGCGTATGATATCTATCATCTTAAGCCTAATTTAAAGCCGTCGCCCTGCCAAGAGAGAGGTCTGAAATGTTGCATTTCTCACCAAAATTGCCAAATTTTATTTCATTTGCTGAGTTATGCTAAAATTTCTAAGTTGCATTATGAAAGCCATCCTTTTCAGGCCGTCAGCGCACAGCAGACGGGTTAAAGCCAGTGAGACGTTACAAACAATGAATCATCCTTCCAGAGATAAAGGAGAGTTCTCAACCACCATAGAAACATGCTCCAAAAACTTCAAATGCAAAATTTGTTTCCATTTTCGCTCGATTGCTCGAGTTACAGAAATTTGTATTTCATTTGTATCGGAACTCCTCTTTCGCATGAAAGACCTTGAATCATCAGAAGAACTTTCCTGCCTCAAACTTCTATACAAAATTCACGTCCATCAGATCGCTATTTTTGAGTCTTTGATGCACAGGTGACAGACAGACAGAATATCTAATTTTATATTTGCATTAGCTGAACTTGCGCCAGGCTACATGCTTGCAACTCAACAAATGAAAGTTTATAGAACTGGTAAGCGTGGTTGTTTTTCGGAAGAGTTTTTTCTTTACCAAGAAGGGTTCTAACTCTATCAGAATGGTTCTTCTCGTCCGAGAAAGGCGCGGTTCGGAGCTTCTAAGTTACCTGTCAATTTTCATGTTTGATTGGAATTTGTTTTATTTATATGAGTTCCTCATCCAGATGTAGGAGGGGTCTCAAACCACTATGAAAATATTTTTGACTTCAAAACCTACATGCCAAAATTTTGTTCCATTTGTTTGATTAGTTTCGAGTAATGTGTACATAAGCCATTTATGAAGCCTCTGCAGCAGGTCTTGTTTTCTTCACGTAACCTTGAAAGACGAGTTGTTTCAAAAACGCCATCGTTAAATAATTATTTAAAGATTGCTCTGAGTTGGTAAAACAATTGTTTTAAGATTCATTTTTTGCCAAAATTCCAGATGAACAATTGCGGGGCGTTCTTTATCTTCTTCTTCTCTGCTTATGAACCAAGACAGATGAAATGCGCTTCAAAGAGGTTTCTTTGCCCGGAAAGAGTCTTGCTACAGAGAACACGGTAGTTCAGCGTTGATAAACCGCGAAAGCCTCATCGCCGCGTCGAGCCAGCACCGGAGGCCTGCTGATGCGCGACGCCAAATTGGCAGGCCAAGGCAACAGATAAAGGAAGCATACGCCGTACCTGCACCGGCGAGATGCTAAATGTGAAGCTGGAAGAAACAACAGGTGAGGTGCGGAGGTACGCGTCGTCGTCTCGCAGGTGATGATCCAGTGCGTAAAACTCGGATGACACTACCTAGGCAGATGAGATTCACTGCGCTAAGGAACAGTGCGGGCGTCGAGGTTGCTGTCGCAGAAAGCGCCTGAGCAGCGTCCACCTGCCGGCGCAAACGGCGGGTGCAGTCGACGCGTGGCGCAGCGGCGCATGCGGCGGTGTAGATTGCCAATGTTTAACGCCCGGTTCACGCCAGCGCATGTTGGCGATGCCGAGAGCGATATATGTCCTGGACTGCAGGCCCAGAGAGCAATATGGAAGGTGTGGCAGCACCAGCCAAAAGGCGCGGATTGCAAAGGTCCCCCGGAATGTTTGATGCGCTGATCCGGATTGATAAACATTGGCTGCCGGGAAAGCCCGTCGCTGGCAAGGTTCCAAAATTGAGTCAACCATGGTAACCAGGTAACCAACAAACCGTGAACACGGTGGTCGTCCGGGCAACGTCGGCAGCATGCTGGCGAGCTGTTTTGATGCGAATGCCAATTTCGACCGCACGCGTCCTGTGCCGGCAACGAAAACTGGTTTATGGACAGGTCCAAATGGCGTGGTGCATTATGGAGTTCGTAAAGGTTGGGCTCATTACAAACAAAAGCTTCGCGGTTTAAAAAAGTGAAATGGAGGAGCCTGCAGCTGCTGCTACGCACTGCCAGGATTTTCGATCGAACAGTTTTCCAATATGCTCGATCGGCGACAATTGGAGCTAAAAAGACGGTTCTGCTCAATTGCCAGTTTGTTCAGCGCATGAACACCATCCGACGCCAATACTAGCACTGGTGCTTCTCGAAGAAACGAATCGTTTTTACTATAGATGTCGACCCAGTGATGATCATCAGAACAACAGGTTCTCTAACAGCACGGTGCAGACAGGCGTCGCTGGTTCAACCGTGTTAAAGGTGTTATCCTCGGGCGGTGCACGGTGTTCACCACTGCGTTTGTCTTGCGGCCCGGCGTTTTCCAGCCAGCGCCAGCGTGACGTCAATAACCTTGCCGAAGCGCACAACCTTGGTGCCAGGCATGGTGAGTCCATATGAAGCCGCAGTGTGCACCATCAACCTGATTTAACAATCCGACGATGCACCGTTTGTTGGCTGGCGGCTCTTGGCAACAAATAATTACATTCAATTCTGGTTCTGAAGAACTCTGGGCAAACATTCCGGTTCTTGCAGCGACTACTAGATACTTCCAGCTTAATCTATTTCGCTGACCAGATGAAAGACGGGGAAAGTCATCCCATTCTGAAGCCCTGGAAAGCGATCCAACAGCACCGCCAAAACGCATCAGCGCTCACCACGTATCACGTTGTCAGCCGCCAGCAAGCATTTCTGAACGAATCTATCTTCCCAGGCGCCCGATGGCGGCACGTTGAAGAACGCCAAGCCACCGCACGGATGGCCTGTTCTCGGAAGCCACTTTCGCGTTCAACTGGACCGTCCGGCGGAGAAACACCATCCACGCAGCGTCGCTTTTCCAGCCCTGGTCACCTGGAACGAAGCAGCGCTATTCAACAACGTTCACGTACAGTGGCTGCTCGCGTTGCAGGCGTCCGTCCCGGCATCACCGATACGAGAACGATACTTCGCCCGACCTGAACGTTCCGGCAGTTCATCTTTCAGACACAATCTCCGACCCGCAAGTGGTCTCCAGCGGGCGTAGTTTTTGCAAGATGTGGCCAACGAGGCCGCCTTGTAGGCACCTTAACGCAAAGCCTTTGGCCACATATCGTAAAGTAGCCTACGCCTCCGATGTTACACAACATTCTGCCAACTGCACCCTGGTGCTGTACACAGATGATAGTGCGATCATCGCCAACGGTAGAATTCCAACCACGACCGGTCCCGACTGCAACAAGTGACGACGCAGGTCATCTGGATATCTCGCGGCCATCTGGAAGATTAAGATGAACGGAACCAAGAGCCAAACCATCGTTTTTCGACATCGACCGTCACCAAAGCTGCCACCACCTGCCTGAATGCTTCGTCCGAGTCAACGGCCAACCGGTTGAGTGGACGAATGAAGTAACTCACCTGGCGTCACCATCGACGATAAGCAACTTTACCGCGCCTATACCGAAAAGCTGAAGAACATGTGCATCGGGCTACTAAGTCGCTTAATCCGCTGATCTCCGACGAGCCAGACTGCTGCGGCGGAACAAACTGGCAGTTCACAACGCGGTCAACTACGCTATGCCGGTGTGGGTACATGTGCCGAGACCCTCAAGAAGAAGCTGCAAGCGGTCCCAAACCGGCTGCATGAGAACGACACGTATGCTTCGGTCGATACGAGAGATTCGTGACCTCCATCAAGTCGCAGATACAAGATCATCCAGACCCGTGTTGACGAGTCAGTCGAGAGCTTCATCATGCAGAGCACGCGGCCTCGGACCATCCACTCGTCCTTGCGCTGGTAAATTAGGTTATCAAATAGTAAGTTAAGTAGGTTAAAAAAAATGAATCTCATCACAGAAATTAATAACAAACAAATAACACAAAAGAAACAACACAACATAACAAACATTGAAATGCAAATTACCACTAAAGAATGAAAAGCTTGCTAAATCATTTGAAAAATGAACGTGTAACAAAACAAAAGACAAAATAAAATGAAATTAAATCTAACAACAAAATCAATTGAGCATCGGTCAGCAGAGCGTATTTCAAGTGTTGGAGATACCTCATACGCGAAGGAACAATCGTAGTTTTATGAGACGAAAAATGTGAAGACTAATATGATTTGCTTTTCTTCCACGGAACAGAAACAATATCAATGCCCACCTATTCGACCGTTTGATCGATAACTATTGGTTCTACTTTGACCACACCAGGAACAACGAATAAAAAATTAATAAACGGTCCTTTTTAGGGCCATTTAAAGAGTTATAAAGGGTTGACTTCAATCATTTGCGTGGAGAATCAACAGTAAAGCCACATACCTTTATAAGGTGTGGCCCATTTAGTATTTGAACGAACAATTTTGATTCTTACAGCGATCCTAGTGGTCGGATTTGTAAACTATGCCATCTTATGTGTTCCCTATAACAATAATAACATCTGATTTTTTTTGCGGTGCATTTTGAACGTGTTTTTCAGAGAAATAAAAAATGGAAGTAGTAAATGGAGCGATAATTGAGCGCAATCATTTGGAAAACCATTGTCAAATTCAAGTTTGTGTTTGCAGATAAATTTGCACGTAAATCATGATTTAGCAAGGCATCTGTAGCTGCGGCAGGAAGACCAAGGTTTTCATCTCTGATAAGACATTTAATTCGGAGTTGCGCAGAACGGAATGTCTCCAAAAGCGAATATTGCCATTAATCAGATCCCACAATGAACCTGTCATGTGTTGGCCAGATCTTGCAAGCTGTCATAACAGTAAAACAGTGCTTCAGTGGTATGAAACCAACGGGATTCAGTTTATACCGAAAGAACTCAACCCACCAAAATGCCCCCGCTCAGACCGATAGAGAGATTTTGGGCAATAATTGAAAAGGAAGCTGAAGGTGAATGGCAGTGTCGCTAGAAGCATCAATGGATTAAGAACCAACTGCAATAAGATTGCCAAAACGATGAATGAGGTGGTATACGAATTCGTGTATCTGGGCTCATTGGTGACCGCCGATAGCCACACCAGCAGAGAAATACAAAGGCGCATTATGGGTGGCAATCGTGCCTACTTTTGACTCCGAAGGACGCTAAGATCGAACAAAGTTCACCGAACTACAAAGTTGACCATCTACAAGACATTAATTGGACCGGTAGTTCTCTACGGCCACGAAACATGGACATTGCTAGTGGAGGAGCAACGCGCCCTGGGAGTCTTTGAACAGAAGGTGCTGCGTACGATCTACCGTGGAATGCAGATGGAAGACGGAAAGTGCAGGAGGCGAAAGAACCACGAATTGCATCAGTTGTTGGGAGAATCTCCTATCGTACAAATCGCTGAAATCGGTAGACTACGATGGGCTGGGCATATCGTAAGAATGTCGAACGACAGCCCTTTTAAAATGGTTCTCGAAAACGATACCGACGGGTACAAGAAGAAAAGGTGCGCAACGAGCAAGGTGGATCGATCAAGTGAAAAGCGACCTGCGGACTCTCCGCAGACAGCGAGGTTGGCGAGGTATAGCTATGGACCGATTACAATGGAGACAACTTCTGTGTACAGCAAAGGCCAAACCAGTTTTGGTAAGGTGATTAAGAACAAAGGAAAAGTTCATTCATGCAAAATAATAAAAGGGGGCCTAAATGAGAGCCTCAGGAGACTGCAGAGGTGACTTGAATAGGGTTTGATTTGTATCCTCTGAATCTAACTATTTGTTGACGGTAAGTGAGATAAGATTCAAGCCTTTTGAGAATCAGTGGATCAATTCCCTTTTTTGCAATTTGAATGAGGGTGGGTATGTCAATGTGATCAAAAGGCTTGCTGAAGTCTGCATAAAGGGCTTCTACATGGTTACTATCGTCCATTCCCAAGTAACAGTTTTGATTTTATGAGGGTTCTGAAGACCATGATTTAGCCTTTAAGTGTGCTTTAAAACCACAATAAAACCTGAATTGTTGCTTGGGTTGCTATAAGCGAGTATTAATTCCATTTCATAAGCGAATTCCAGTAAATTTGTGCTAGTTGATCGTCTTTTGAAGAATCCATGTTGCTTGTTAGTCATTCTAGGTTTGATTTGAGAAAACATTTTTTCATTAATAATTGCTTCAAAAAGCTTAAGAATGCAGGAAAAAAATAGCAATGACATATTAAAAAGACAAAATAGAGGTGCTGTAAGTTCCAAAGCTAAGTTTTTCATAAATACTGGGAGTATTCCTTGAAGTCGAGAACCTTTGGAAACGTCGATTTTAATCAAACTTCCCAAGATGTCTTGAAATTCGACTAGACTAACTCCAATGTCCCTTGAAAATTCCAGGAAGAGATCAAAATACTCATAATTACGATCTAGCTCAGCAAAAGTGGTATGGATTTCTGAGAAGAATTTTGCAAATAGATTGCCAATTTCTTCTGATTTCTCACCAATATTTGAGTTAAGATGCATTCTAGATGGGAAATTGTCAGATTGTATTTTAGCTTTAACATAATTGAAGATTTTTTTGGGCAAGACTTAATTTCAAGATCAGTATTGAAATTGTATTCATCAAATGCATTTTCTATGAGTAGATTCAGCTCATCACAAATATTCAAGAAGTTTGTCAGGTTATTGCTGTTGCTAACTTTTTGGTAATTTTTGGGTGCTTTTTGCTTTCGATTTCTCAATTTTTTATTTGTTTATTATACCTATTGGCTGGTTTGAATAATTTTGTCGCCTTCTATTTTGGAGTGGAACTTGTTCAAATAGTTTATAAAAATTTACACAAATAAAGCGCCTTGTTATTAGAAACAATTTGGTAGATGACAATTTCTTTCCACAACTTCAAACTTAGGCTGAAAATGTATCTTTCCATCTATTCTTCCATTCTGAATCACTATAAATTGTTAAAACAAATCGGGTTAGTTGCCTTGATTGTCTTCCGATCTTGTTTCACGGAATTGGGAATATATGTTATACAAGAAGAAGGGAAGTGAAGGCTGATGTTGGGCGCCATACTCGCTGCTAAAGGGTGTACGGAATCAAATTGCGACACACACAAATATTCTCATATTCGTTTCGTTCAATTTAAATTCCATATCCAGAGACACGAACCTTCTTCTTTACACTACTTATACAATTTTGTTCGCGTGGCAATCCATTTTCTTCATATCTTCTTCCAATTTCACTTCCTTAGGATGCTTCCGAAGTGATGTTTCATGCTGACCCAGTACTTTTCAATTGGTCGCAGTTTCGGTGCGTTCGGGAGCTTGTACCGCTCTAAAACCTCTTTCGAGTAATGGCAGGAGGCTAAATCCAACCAGAAAATCGTAGGACCATCGTGTGACCTCAGAAGAGGAAGTAGACGCTTTTGGAGGCATTCCTTTAGGAACACCTGTCCATTGCCCGTTCCAATTGTCACGAATGGGGTAGCTCCGCTTTCCACACGAGCAAATTTCTCACCAAATCATATATATTTTGGCAAACTTTGACATCTTCTGCTTTCTAACGTCCCCAGGGACATCGCATTTATGAACAGTGAAAAACTCGAGCCCTGGAAGCTGCCGGAAGACTGCTTTTACATTCGTCTCATCATCCATAACGAAGCAATGTGGTTTTGTCAACATCTGGGCTTCCGTGCACGTGTTTTACCTACCGTATTTTGCCATTCAGCGCAATTAGGCGCCGTTTGGGCTGTGTAAGTATGTAGTCCTTCACTTTTTTTCGCATCTTGTACGAAAGTTTCTGTAAGGTTCACTTTCTTCGCCACATCTCGTACTGAACTGTTTGGATTCCTCTTGAAAGCTTGAACTACCCGCTTGTGATCCTTAACACTATGCGGAGATCCATTTTTGCCACTTTTTTCATTCCGATCAATGGGCAAACGTTCATGGTACCATTTTAAAACACGAGAAATCTTAGAATGTACCATTCCCAGTTTCTTGCTGATGGCACGATAAGAAAGACCCGGATTTTCGAGGAACGTGAGTTTCTTTGCGCCGCTGCTGTTCTTCCGACTCCATATTCGTTACAATTGCATATCTGGTATTGAAATTTGCACAGCTTAAACAAATACACATTAAACAAATTCCACTCAAAATTTAAATAAAAAATACCCAACGGGTAAAAAGTTACAGCCTTTTAAAAGTGGTGCAATTTGATTCCGTACAACCTTTACTTTTAACGATAAGGTATTAGCTGAGGATATTTCTCATGAAGGTTATTAGAGAATCATCGAGAAGTTTGTTTCCCTTTCAGAAACTTTCCTAAAAACTTCAAATTCAGCACTCTAAAGCAAACATTTCCGGAATTCGCATCAGTCTGATGTGCAACCAAACGTTGCATAAAATCAATTTCCACCTGTCGGTCGTGCCAATTTTCAACTGTTACAATAGTATCTACCTACGAACAGTGCAGTTCTGGCAGAGAATTTTTAAACTCCAGAAGGAAGCAGGGAGAATACCAACAAAAAAAGTCCCACCCACGTTGGCAAGGAAGGCAAACGCAGTAGAAGAAACCGGAAGGATGCAGAAAGGAAAATTAACTGGAGACGTGTTTGTTTTGATTCAGTCAGCCATTACCAACCAGTGGAGAGGAACTGGGTGCGAGCGAACACGATGAACTTTTAAAATGTTGTACAAACTTTAGGGCCAAAGTGTAGGTTGTAGAATTGGGGTCGCTTTGAAGGTAGGATTTTTTTTTTTTTTCTTTTTATTCTTGGTTGTCGTCCCGTTGACTGTTGAAGTCGAGGAAACTGCTATCGAGGAAGAACGGTTCTTAGGTGGGATGGGAACAATCGGAGGCACGTATGTTCGGAACAGGAAATGTTGGGAAGACGAAAAGGAGAAAAACTCAATACCAGTAGCAGCAGCGCTGATGTGTTTGCGGGGAGAAAAATTGCCGGGTATGCAAGAATTTAAATTAAATTATATAAATTTTATAAACAAACAGTGAATTTTTCTGCGCAAATGGAGTGGAAAATTTCGTAAACAGCAATTTATTTGGTTGTCTTTCGCATCGAGTTGATTTCGGGTCACGTGTCTATGGGCGATGAATGGGGCGGGGCGGTGGCTTGGAATGGATGTGTGTACTTAGGGGCTGCTTATTGAGCAGATCTTCTTATGGTGATGTTGTTATATTTGAGAGGATGCGAAAACTTTTCCGCTTAAGATTGACGGGTGGTAAATAATGATAAGCTATTTTTCAAAGATGGGCGGAATAGGTGAGGGAAAAAATGTATGCTGATAGCACATGGTTGTACGCAGTTCGAACAACGCCACCGAATTTTTCCCAAAGCAATTCATTGTGAAAGTACAATAATGTTTCACTCAATATTTCATCTGTAGGCCTGTAGCTTAAACCGGAAAGAAGAGAAATTACATTGCTGTCTATTAATTTTCAAAGAAAAAAAAATCAAGAAAAATGAGAATATGTTGCCAGTTGCAAATTAAGCATACACTGCTGAATCGACAGTTGAACAATCGCTTTTAGAAAGGCAAAAACTTATTCGTTATCTAGATTACCATCAGAACTTTTGCATCAACAACTAACAACTCCAAAGTATGTTGTTTCACTCTCACCACAAGCGCATTCCAACCATTTAGGTTTTCCTTGCCCCGAAGTATCCAATTTTGGAATTAGCAAAACATCTGTGCCTCAGGAATGCTGTATCCTGGAGTTATCCCTTCCCAGCCCGAAAAGATACAACTTTTCAATTTATTACGCATGTAAGTTTATGACTGCAAGCCGGACATGAATACGAGATTTCCCAGTCTGGCTCGGGGCAACATTTGTTGTTTCCTGAACTTTACCAGAAAATTGTGGGCTGCGTTATCAAAACTCAATCCAGTGTTGCTTTGTTGGGATAGTACTTTTGCAAAACTTTTTTATTTTATGTGCAGAGAATCTTGTCAGTTTCACATAAAAATAGCTTCCATTTTCCAGCGTGCAACGGTGGAACGTGATTCCCAGCACTGGCACGAAGTAATAGTACTAATTTGTATCCAATAGCTGCCTGGATGCATATTTGCTTCTCAACCCACATATTTTGGTGAAAAATCTGCCCCCGGCGAATTTGTGGGGGAATGTGATGCAATTCTATTTCAATTTATTGCATTCAAAGTAACAGTTGCGAACTATTTTGTCATGTCGTTTTAATAATCAATTCTCATACTACCTAAACGTTAGTCCACTCTATCTTCGAAATAGCATTGACATGTTCTTTATGGATAGCTACGAAAATCACAAAGTTCAGGCTCAGATAATTCTTTTTACGATTTTTAAAGTCTCCCCAGTAAGCGATTTGAACGTTTTCGCATGAACTTTCTCCATTATTTTTTTCCTGAGCTCACGCGAAAATCACGATTCGTTTGCAAAGTTTCCAGTTATGTTTGTCCAAAGAAGTAAAATAAAAACACTTGTATTCAGGAGTTATTGAGCGTCACTTCAGGATGATAGAGTTAAAAGCTATTCATTTCAGCAAAAAAAATCACTCACTTTCGAGTGCAATTTAAAGAGCCTGGCCAATAACAAACCTAGAAAGCTGCTGCTATTCAGTCACCCTATGGCGAGGTTGTGTTTTTTTTTTTCACACGGTATCCTTTCATTTCCCAGAATGTGCGGCACTCAAACGGCACCGTATTCTAATTAATTTTTTAATACATGTGTATCCCACGTGGCTGTCATCCTAGTTTTTCAACGTAAGGCCAACGCAAAAAGCGACACCGCATTGAATGCCGTGGAAAAAAGGGTAGATCAGCGTATTCGAGCTCGATACCGATGGATGTACACGTGTTGTGAACGTTTGTGTGTGCGTGTGTGTGTGATTCTTTAAAATTAATCTTAGCAAACTGACACTTTAAAATAACCATATTGGCGCAAAACCAAAGCCCCGGAAAGGGACTGCTTCGATATGTAGGGTAATTTGGAGTACTTCGAACGTGTGAGGTTCCAGATAATAACGTAATTACATAATCCAATTGTTCTCTCCTTGCACAAATGGGTAGAAATACAGAAGTAAATCAAACAACAGCATTAGTTTTTCGTGCGCAGTTTTAAGGTTTTCTTATGTTTACAAACAAAATATCGCTTTGTTTGGCAGAGAAATTCGGATAAACTGAACTTCAAAAACGGTTTTACACAAAAATATTTCAAATTCGACGTAAAATAACGGAAAAAATAATATTTTGAGGTTAAATAAAACCTTTTGGAGGGTAATGGACTGGTAGACAGGGATTGTCGAAATACACAGAGCAGTGCAAAATAGACAAGTGATTCACCTAATTTCAAACGTGCGTGTCCTGTTTCAGAAGAGCGCATAAAACGAACGTGTAAGAGATTTCGTAGCAGTACGAGAGACAGGAAGCCGCACTTGCACTTCTCTTTCAGAGATAAAGAGTAATGCACAGTGCTCTACTCTGAAAATGTTTTATTCTAGTATCAAAAAGGCATTGTAGAGGTTCATAGAGGGACAATTTTAATAAAATCCTTATTCAAACACTAGTTGGGCCTGCCGTGTCTGTTTTTTGCACTTGTTTTTGCACAGAGACGACAAAGGAGAGTGCAATCGTTAGCACCCAAAGAGACGAGAGCAAAATCGAAATGAGATGTGCGGCTTTGAGCGCACGGCAAAACAAGGGTACATGGGAGTACAGACTGCACTTTCACTTCTCTTTGAAATTTAATGTGCTGTCTCGTGGCAGCGCGTGCTGCACTCAAAGAGATTTGAGTCGCACCTTATCCCTGCGGGTAGAATAAAGTACAGTGACGGACAAAACAATAAGACCACAGCATAGAGCAATTTTCATGCATGCGTCCTAACCGCCAATTTGAATTAAACGTATGCGACACCAAGTGGCGAGCAGATGTACTAACTAGACATGAGATTCCACAAGCTTTTAAGCCTCGGAAATAAACATTCCAAGCCAGACGCATCGAAAGCTGCTA
Organism: Aedes japonicus; assembly: GCA_034211315.2. Lineage (NCBI taxonomy): Eukaryota > Metazoa > Arthropoda > Insecta > Diptera > Culicidae > Aedes > Aedes japonicus. The sequence continues at coordinate 42,679 of JASCZW010004591.1, read as the reverse complement.
AAGGACCAAAAAACGTGCGACAAAAGTATAAGACCACTTCCACATTTCATCTGATTTTGTAGCAAATACCGTCGTCCCTCTGAAGTAAGTTGTTTATCGATGAGTCGTATTATTCTTCATCATATTGTTCATCTAACAAGACATCATATTTCGTCAGTTCTAGGAAAAATTCAGCAAAAATGGGCCGAAGCTATCACTGCACAGAGAATCAAAGGATTCATATCCGGCAAATGGCGAAAGAAGGAAAAACTCAACGAGAAATTGCTGCATTCTTAGGACGGTCCAAAACATTTGTTTGCAATGCTCTCCGTGACCCGAAACCACGAGTGGGAACTGGACGTCCCCGGAAAACTACCTCTAAGGACGACGGCCACATCAAATGACTTTCTAGCATTGATCCATTCAAGTCAGCAACGAAGATCAAAGAAAAGCTGAACTTATCCGTGCGTTCCAGGACAGTTCAGCGACGGCTTGTTGAGAAGAATCTGATTGGAAGAAGTCCAAGGAATGTTCCATTGCTCACACGGAAGCATCTCCAGGCCCGTCTAAAATTTGCTAGAGAACATCTGGACTGGATCGGACCCGAAAATGGTAAGAAATGGCGGAACATCCTTTGGTCAGATGAAACAAAAGTGAATTTAATCGGATCTGAAGGAAAACGCTGGGTTCGCCGACCTGTTAATTCAGCTTTCAAACCACAGTACACAACAAAAACATTTAAACATGGAGGAAATAATATCATGGTCTGGGGATGCTTCTCCTGGTACGGTGTTGGTCCACTCTTTTGGATAAAAAAGATAATGGACCAGTACGTTTACGCTGAGATCATGGAGAATGTAATGCTACCACATGCTGACTGGGAAATGCCATTGAAATGGCAATTTATGCAAGATAATGATCCTAAGCATACTGCCCGTACTGTGAAGCAATGGTTTGAGGATCACAAAATTGATGTAATGCAATGGCCGGCACAATACCCGGATTTCAATCCGATAGAAAATCTTTGGCAGATAGACAAAAAGTCGGTGAATCCTTTAAAATCGAAAAATAAGGAAGAACTATGGAGCAAAATTCAGGAAGCATGGTATGCCATCCCTGCCAGCACATGTCAAAACCTCGTGGAGTCAATGCCGAAGAAAGTGCGAGAAGTGATCCGGAATAATGGTTATACCACTAAATACTAATGATCAAAGCTGATGGAAACGATTTTTTTAATGAATTAACGAGTGGTCTTATTTTATTGTCGCATCATTTTTTTACTTTTCTATGCTGGAAGGGCAGTTTTTTTTCTTTATTGTTTTTATTACTTTCAAACCATTTTGTTTTGTTGAGTTATTAAATAAACTATTATTTTTAGTTGAAATTATTAAATGTTTTGCTTTATTGATTGAGCCCTGCAACTGCATCTTTTACAATGAGCGGTGGTCTTATTGTTTTGTCCTCACTGTAAATCAATGAATTTAAGATATTTCAAAAGTACACTAACACCGTATACTTTCCAATTGTTATAAACTACATACAAACATACCTATGAGCTTGCAACTCCTCCTTGACAGCATGTACCGCCTCCATTTCTTGTATATCCTTTACCTAGTTACCGTTTTCGAGAAAAAGCCTATTCGACTGCGAAATTATAACAACGCTGTGCTTTCATAATCAGTTGCTGTGTAGAGTCACAATTAATGAAATTTGTTTGGATGATATCCGTTACTGATGGCCTGACATCCATCTTTCATAATCAGTGCATTTGAAACTTTGCTGTGTTCCATTCAATACGTATCCTCGTTGACCGCATTGTCTGCACACATCGGATCTCTCTGGGCCTGCAATTTCCGGCCACCAAGGGCCTCAATATGTTTTCGACTCGATTAAATCAACGTTTTCCGGTAAGAAAGGTTGTGAACAATAAACGGACTCTAAACAGTGTGCTGCACAACTATTGGTCTGATTTGGTTGTATATTTTTTTGAATTATAAAATTCATCTGCGTCAATGAAATCTTATTATTCTGTTCAAATCCATTTGAAATTATTGGGCAACAGGAACTAATAGGCAAACAAGCAGGTCTGAAATCCTAGATAGGAAAAATCTGTGAAAAAAGTAAAGAGGAATATATCTGAAGAGTAACGAGGGGATGAGAGAACAAGTAAAAACGAAATGCAAAAAATAATCACTCGTCTAACCGAGTTAGTGTGAATAACGGGTGTTCAATAAAAATTAGAATGATTTCAATACCTTTATCATCCATCACAGTGTGCTCAACAGATGGCGCAGGTGTGTAAGTGACCATGATTTGTATTGCAAAATGTTCGATGTGTTATGTCTGTTTGTCTGTGATATGAATGTTAATAATTTAACGGAGATGGATTAATATAAATATATAAACATTTTCATAAAAAAAACTAGCGTTGTTACGGTCTTTGGTGATAATTGTTGTTGCAGCTGATCGAAAATTATGCAGAAATAATGCAAAACTACATATTTTAAAACGATATTTTTCTGTAAAGGGGACAAAAGGGTACAAACAATTTTGCATAGATCTTGTAGATGGAAGTTTGTACTTTCAGTTCACGTACTCTGTGTTAGCAAATATTTGCAAATAAGGAAATAAGATATCTTGCAAAAACGTATATTTTTTTACGCTTCAACCCCTACTACTTTTTTAATAAAGGGTGATACAGTCAAAATTTGGTCAAGGGAAAACGCGTGTAAATCGGTGAAATCGTTTATTTAAAAAATCAAATTAAATTTCTTTTTCAAGTTCAATTAGTATAAAATTCAGGAAAAATATTCAGTTAGGCTTCCGCTTTTCCAAATCCGAATTGCCGGGCCTTACGCTTGACCCCTGCCATCAGATTTTGTACAGCCACCTTGTCCACCTTCTTCGCCGCAGAAAGCCAGTTTGCCTTGAACTGCTGCTCGTCCTTAGCAGTTTTTTTGGTCTTCTTTAGGTTCCGCTTGACAATAGTCCAGTATTTCTCATTTGGGCGGAGCTCTGGCGTGTTGGGAGGGTTCTTATCCTTGGGAACCACTTGCACGTTGTTGGCGGCGTACCACTCCATGGCCTTTTTACCGTAATGGCAAGATGCCAAATCCGGCCAAAACAGTACGGAACAACCGTGTTTCTTCAGGAAAGGCAGCAGACGTTTATTCAAACACTCTTTCACGTAAATTTCTTGGTTGACAGTCCCGGAAGCTATGAAAATGCTGCTTGAAACACGCAGTCAAACTTCGTCAGCATCGTCGTGTACAGCCTCCGGGATCGCGCTTTGGCCGTCGTATTTTGTTTATCATCGCGATTTGGAGTCACTACCTTCTTGTAAGTCGATAGTCCGGCTCGTTTTTTGGCTCGATGCACGGTTGTAGACGATACACCCAGCTTATTTGCGGCATCTCGGAGAGATAGGTTAGGGTTTCGCTTGAAACTACCGGCAACTCTCTTTGTCGTCTCAGCGGCTTCCGGTTTTCGATTTCCCCCCGATCCAGACTTCCTGGCTGTCGACAAACGTTCCCCAAACACTTTAATTACATTTGTAACGGTTGATTTGGCAACTTTTAGCGATTTTGCCAACTTTGCGTGCGAGTAGCTCGGATTTTCGCGATGCGCGAGCAAAATTTTGATACGCTGCTCTTCTTGCTTGGACGGCATTTTGACAACTGAAGAGTGAATTCCAAAATAAAAATAGAAGCAACATTCTACACACACACACACACACCTTCAAAATGAGGGGTGTTCAGGTTTTTTAAATGCAAAATTGAAAGAAATACGTCAAGTTGATATTGACCAAATTTTGACCGTATCGCCCTTTACAATAGCTAGCAACTATCTTGTATCTTTAAAATGTGCGTCATTCTATACCCTAAAAGTCATCCATGCAAAGTTTTCAAATTCAAACTGAAATAAAAACTGTGTTTTTTTAAACCCACCCTGAAGAATGTTAGAAAAACTGTTATAAAACGATACGTGGATGAGATAGAGGTTGAATTTTTTTAGCAAAGTTTCATTAAATTAAAAAATCTACAATTCTGTAGAAGCAAAAAATCCTCTAAATAATAAGTATGAAAAGTTGATTTTTTTATTATGAACATAAAAGGACCATCCTAGTCACCACCCAAACCAAAAGATAGATCTTATTTTGAATATTAAATCTCCCGAAAACATCGTCTGTCTAAGGTTAACGGTTTTCGAGTTATCGATTTTTGTCGCGAAATTTGTCCATTTCGACCATACTGCAGTGCTGAAAGATAATAAACAAAGGTATGTCATCAAAAATTACCTTAACGAGACATTTTTTGTATCAATATTATCAGTAAAAATTATAAAATCAATGCCTAAAAGGAAACACGGCGTTACAGCGTTTGAGAGAAATAGAGGGAAACAAGATATTTAGGAAAAATATTACGAGAGCAATAAAAAAGTGTTTGAAAAAGGATTGAAGAAACGTAAAATCGATGAGATCGTTCATTTTTTTTTATAACTGTGATAAAACTGAAAATTGCAATGGGTTGTTGGATGTGCAATAGAGATATCAACGTTCATATTCAGGGTTAAAAATATCTGCATCTACATATAAATACACACACACACACACACGCACACACATACACACACACGCACACATGCACACACGCACGCACACACACACACACACACACAACGGCACCTGGCGCTTCTAAGAAGCGTATAGTGTCGGAAGCCCCAGTAGGGAAGCGAACCTACGCGAACGTGGCGGCGGGGTCAGAGGGTACATCCTCGCTTTATTAAGTTTTATTAAAGTGTTATAAAAGCCACTAGAAATCAATTCGGTTTTATTATGGCAGCAATAGATGCCAATAGGTTTCAAATTTTAGTCAGGACCTACACAGCTTCTTTACAACAATCTTAAAACCTTGACATCTAAAATTCCTTTTACTCCTATCATTGGTTTTATTTTGACTTTATGAACTCATAAAATGCTGTTTTTAAATGCCGTTTTAGGACTTCATATTATCTTATTATGGTCTGTTGAAAAAGCATTTTGAAACCATTTTGCCTCCAGTAAATGCATTAAACGGCTAATTGGCATTGAGGGAAGCTACTAAGCGACCAGATAGTTTCATTGTAGCCATTGCGAGGATAAATTCTCTTTTTAGTAAAACTGTGATTTCTTGCAATCGCCATATTGACATATATGAAATAATAGAAATGTGGAATAATAAATACACCAAATTTTAAATGTTATACATTTGAACTGTAGATCTGAGACAAACTTCGGTATTCGTTTAGATAACCTTACTGCATTCCATCAATTTTCAGGAGTTTCATAATAAATTTATCGAGTATATGTCTTTCAATTTTGTTGTTGTTTTTGTTGTAAACTCGCATAATTTCCGAGGTGCATTAATTTTCAGCTCTTATCGTGCCAATATTCACCATAAAATTAAATGCGCATATGATTTGGAGCATTAAACGCTATAAAAAAACTCAATTTGTTATAGGGTAGGTAACGACTTAAGCACCCCTAGACCCTATTCCAAGCACGGGGTTAACGTTAACCTACAACGCTCATTTTTTGTAGTATGGTGCTTCACTAGATGTAGCACCATACTGCAAAAATGAGCGTTGTAGGTAAACGTTAACCCCGTGCTTGAATAGAGTCTCGAGAATGGCAGTTACCTACCTATATATTTTGCTATCAAACATAATTTCCCGCATCACTAGAACATTTTTTTTAGCCATTATTTACTGTTAAATGAATCAGAAGAGCAGAGAATCGAACAAAGCAGAACAACAAAAACCAACCACGATATCGCCGTGAAGTTTGACAGCTGTGGCCATTCGGCCCTATGCTTGTTTTGATGGCGGTCAATAGGTTTTATGATGGTTCTCAAGTAGTCATAACATCTTTCACTAGAACATTTTCAAAATCGTTATGATCTTAGAAAGGTTTTATGAATTTGTTTCCACAACCGCCTATAGAGTGGGCCACTTTGTACATATTTCGGCATTAAAGATGCATAGAGGAGGTGTTGGTGGACAAAACAGTTTTGAATTTAGTTTCATCAACAAAGCCGGGAGGAGTGCTATACGACTAGAATAGAACTGAAATTGTCACTTGGGCGCAAGCGTAACCGTAGAGAGATACTCGGAGGTCTTGGAAGCGATGCGCGGGAATGCTAAATTGGCAGGCCTAGGCACCGATGTGCGGAGTATACACCGTACTTGTACCTGCGAGATGCTCCTGGAGCTGAAGAAGACGACAGAGCTAAAGGGCCCGGCCTACAGAGACGTGGCATGTCAGGCCTTAAGTGAGGGTGTGGAGGTATGCGCCCTCGTCTCGCAGGTGCCGATTTAGTGTAAAAACGTGGATGAGATCACCGATGCAGACGAGATCTCCACTGCACGCTGCCACAGACATACGTCTGCGGAAGGGTTCACTCGGGACCCACGTGGCAACCATGAGGGTAGCGGCAGTCGACAAGGACGCGGCGTTGAATGTGGCTACACCAACCGCAGAAGGCATGCTTTGGGTGCCTAGAGAGCGGGCACATCTCCTGGGCGTGCAAAGGCCCAGATAGGAGCAACATGTCCAGAAGGTGTAGCAGCACTAACCACAAGGCACGGGATACCAAAGGTCCCCCCAAATGCTTGATGTGCACCGGAAAACCGGACAATAAGCACGTCATGGGTGGGCGCTAAGAGTATTCCAACGAGCAAATCGTAATGCAAGTACCCGGTTCAGGAGGTTGTGTCTACCACAAACGAAGACTTTGAAGTTATAAAAGTGAATGGAGTGTTCTTCTGCAGCTGCTACGCACCGCCAAGATGGTCGATCGAACAGTTTTCCAATATGCTCGATCGGATGACAACGGAACTAACTGGCCTGAACCCGATGGTAATAGCGGGGGACTTCAACGCTTGGGCGCTCGAGTGGGAGAGCCGCCTTACCAACCATAGGGGCCAGATTCTTCTGGAGGCCTTGGCTAGGCTCATTGTGGGCCTAGCCAACGTGGGTAACAAGAGTACCTACCATAGAAACGGAGTGGAATCGATCATCAGTCCTGGCTGATAAGAGATTCGAGGGTGGATGATGGCTACACCCATAGCGACGACTTGGCGGTTCGATATTGTATCGTCCACAATACAAGGCAGCGTGCGGAAGGAGGAGCATCCACTTCATTCACCCGCAGATGGAGGACGTCCTACTTTGATGTAGAGACATTTAAAGAGGCGCTTGAGAGAACAAATCTTACGCAAAACCCTGGCGCCTTGCGGTGAACGACTCGTTATGTCACTTCCACGAGCGTGCGATGTGACCATGCCGAGGAAGTCAAACGAAAAGAATGGAAGATCGCCGGTGTATTGGTGGACGGAGACGATCGCTGACCTCCGAAGAACATGCCTCCACGCAAGACGGAAGGTGCAAAGACTTCGGTCAGACGCCGAGAAAATCGAGCGTAGAGGGGCGCTGGTACGTCGAGAAGCCGCACTAAGAGGGAGATAAAGGCCAGCATGCGAGCCTGCTTCGAGGGTCTGTGTCAGATGGCCAATACAAATCCGTGGGGTGACGCCTACCGGGTAGTAATGGCCAAAACTCGGCGGCTCCAACTGAGCGTTCATCAGAGCTGCTGCAGGTGATCGTTGGGGGATGCTTTTGGCCGAGGGCGTCTTCCCAGACGCCTGGAAAATTCAGAACCCTGTGTTGCTACCAAAGACGAGGAAGCCACCAGGAGATCCATCGGCATATAGACCTGTATGCCTGTTGGATACAGCGGAGTAAAAGGTGCTCGATAGGATAATCCTCAACAGACTGACAACATACACGGAGGGTATAGGCGGTCTGTCTAATAATCAGTTTGGCTTCCGCAAAGGAAAGTCGACGGTGGATGTCATCCTGTCCGTCATCAAGACAGCTGATGTGGCAATCCAGCGCAAGAGGCGAAGAGTACGATACTGTGTAGTGGTCACCCTTGACGTGAGAAATGCATTCAATAGCACCAGTTGGGTGGCTATCACGAACTCGCTCCATCGCTTCAGATTCCTGAGTACCTGTACAAGATTCTTGGAAGTTACTTCAGAATCATTCACTGGTAAACAATACAGAGGCAGGCCAGAAACGTGTCCAGATCATCCGCTAGGTTCGATCCTGAGTCAGTGCTACGGACAAGATGTAAGCTCCTGGCTGCGTCTTGGGCTCCGGCGATGAAGATCAGCCGCCTTCGGACGACATCACCTAGAGCTACGTGAGTGAAGCCATCAGAGGTCAGTTAACGGCCTCAGCGCTCCATCGTGCACTGTGGAGAGATGGATGAGTTCATGCACTTGGAACGCGTCAATCACGACTGATCGCGGTCGTGACGTCCAATCGAGATCAGGGCGATGATGCACAATAGAAACGCATGATCGTTGAAAGAGCGACGTAGCAGCTTTGTCGAAGTCATTACGCCTGGAAGCCTAACGGGTATTTGGCAAGACCGAATAGCAGGCCGCATCCATGGTTAAGTGGCAAAGGGAATGAACCAACTCCACCAAAGGTCGGTGGACCCACCGATTAGTCCCGAAACTATCCGGGTGGGTCGATAGGCAACACAGTACAGTGAACTTCCACTTAACGCAGATATTGTCAGACCACGGTTGCGCTGACAATATCTGCACAAATATGGGCATGAACAGTCGATGGAACATGTGTTCTTCGCATGTTCTTGCTTTGACGGCGCGAGATCCGGCACGATAGTCGTAAGCGGTCACGAGAATGTGCCAAGACCGGGACATCTGGGACGCGGTATGCGTAGCAGCCTGCTGGATTGTCCTCTATCTCAAACAAAAATGACGAAACGACCAACGGCAGGTCGCAGGGACCACCTAACTGCTGAAGCCTTAAGTAGTTAGACATAGTGGGTGCTTAACAGCACAAAAGCCCCCTTCCCGAAGTTATACCGAAAGGTGGTTCCGGGGAAGGTCCAGGGCTCTTTTTTATGAACACATTCTGCACACCATATTTTGCACTAGTTCGAATTTCACCTATTGCGTTAATAATGGGGATTCTTGTGAATGAGTTCCTCATCAAATTTAAGTGCAGTTTCAAAAGTTATAAAGAGTTGACTTCCATAATTTTCGTGTAGAACTAAAAGTTAAATCACACGAACTACTAGCATAGGCTTTCATGGTTCTTCAGACTGATTAAAATATAGTAGGAATTTATTAATCCGATGACATCAATATCTTCAAATCAACATGAAATGGAAATAAATAAGTCATCCAGCTGACTTTTACTTTAAAGTTAAGCTTTTTTCTATAGGACAAAAAACTCTTCTTCTATCTTGAATTTAATGGTAATTGCATATCACATCTGACCAATTTCCTGCTCTAAACTTAGTGTGTTCTAGACGCATTTTCAAAGTAAAGAGTTGAACATTTTTGATTCCAGTACCACTTTTCCATTAATAAGATTTCAGTAAAACTTTCAACTAATTTTTCATAAAGCGATTTTTGTCCCAGACAGCTGCATATGCTTGACCAGAAGAAGCATCCTTGAAAAATTCTCCCAAACAACCGTTACTTTCTTCGTTCACATGATTCCCATCAACTTCAGTTACATGTAATCAAACTCTCTCCCGCCCCTCTGTCTTCTCACTTCCGGCGGAACAGCAAGAAATCCCAGCTAAACTACAAAACTATAACAATAAGCCCGTATTCTGTAAGTTTCAAAGTAATCAAACATGATCACCAGCGAGCCATTTTTCCTCGTGGCTCACTCTCATCGTTTTACTACACTGACTGTGTGTGTTGTCTGTTCTTCTGGCAAGCAAAAGGCAAACCGTCACCCCCACTCCAATGGACGGGAAAATTTACGACCTTTGGATTTGCGGAGCTTTCGAAAATTAACCCGTCATCCGGATTCTGATGGTTGTCTCCGTCCCTGTTCTTGTCAGGAGCAGCTCCTCTTACAATAGATAGATAAGACATCTTTTGCCCTTCCCTCGCACGGTCTGACTGGCACCAGTGGGTCCGGTGTCGTTCCGAGGGGCAAGATAGTAAAGCTCTGCTTCTGCTTGGGGATAAAAACTATTATTCATCTCTTAATTCACTTTCCTTGTCTCGCTTCTTTTTACGATATCAGTGCAGGAGAGGAAGCAACCCGTATCTGGCATGCCGGTCGCGCGATGATGGACGCTGGTTCCGTAGAAGAACGATGAGGACACAACTCTAATCAACTTCTACTCTCCCATCATCGCATCATGGTATAGAATGTAAGTAAGTAGTGCCTGTTGACTGTAAAATAGACGGTTAGTGTGCTATTGTGTCAGAAGTGGCAGGCAAGTCCTTTTGTTGCTGGATTTGGCCCTTGTCGGGTTCTAATCTTTTGATTGCTGCACGAATGACACAGATTCACCATTCCAGTATTTAGCACACAGGAAATAGTTGCTGTTTGCGTGAATCAACTGTCTCTGCCAAGTTTGATATTGGTGCGGGTAAAAATTATGTGAGAATTTCAGTGTTTCCCGTTTGGAATCGTGGGCTTCGTAAAACACAAAAAGTTGAACTGTCTGTGCTTATGACGTTGTGTTAGTTCGATCATCCGAACCTGGTCAAAATGCGATACAATGCAGACAAAATCCAGGGGCAATATCTCGTACTCTATTTTGGAGATTATTTAAGTAGAAATTCATCTTCTTCTTCTACATGGCTACACAGACCCCACAAGGCGTTGAGTGTTCTTTAAAGTTCATCCACAGTTTCTAGTTAAGGACTTACTCTGTCATTTCAAAACATCCTATCGTAAAGAGTATATGTGATTCACGGCAGTCTAAGGAATCTTCCACCCTAAAAGACATACGACTCTTTTGGAAATCGAGTCCTTCGCCTTGACGCTATGATTCCTCATATAGTAAAAGCTGAAATGTGGCTTACAATTTTCATCATATCATTCAGTTTAGATATTTGTAAAATTTGTTGTGAATAAAGCTAATGATAGTTTACAAGTAATAATAGGCTACATCTTCCAATATTGATCTCAGCACAAATAATTAATTTCACTCCAAAATAAAGGATCTATGCAAATGAATTAGTCCGTTATGCATGGATTTTAAATTAAACGAGAGCAAACATCATCATAGAAAGAAACTTATACCGTATGCGTATTATTGTTTGCACCATTGAGCAATGGAAGTATTTTATAAAAATCACAAAAAGTTCGGTCTTCATATTTTCAATTTATTCAAAAAAAGAATGTTTTTGCGAGTCTTATGCTATGTAGATCATCGATGAAGTTTCCACTTGCTGCAATTGCGACCATCAAGTGCTTCCGGAACGTACAGCAGGTCCTAATAATGTTGCCTGGATCGATTTCTCTCCAGGTACGGGTCAATGTTTGCTTGAGGCTTGCTGTACTCGGGTGGCGTTAAGAACAGATCCTTCATTGGCTTTCATGATGCACCATACTTAGTTATCCAGCGGATTTAGATCATTGCTGGATGGCGGCCACATATGCTTCGCCCAGAACATGGCTTCGAGCCGTACTGCTATTTGATCCCTGGAAGAACATAAAGCATTTCCAGCCAAAATAGCAAACCGGTTGGACCCTACTCTCTCCCATCTGAATGAAATTTGGTCCATGTGTTGATTTATACCCAAAATTACGGTTTTCATTAACAAAAAACCCAAATTATTCTGGACTTATTTTCTATAAGGGCGTATTTAAAATATTGATTTGATTTGTTCAAATCTTTTTTTCGTAAACGACTCATCTGATTATAGTGCCGTCTTAAAAAAAATTGTAGGTAATGCAGTGTCCCTAAAAAAAACTGAAACTAAAAAATTCGTAAATTCATGCTTAAAAACATAAAACGTTGGTTTTCTCAAAGGACTCCCCCTCGATCCTCCTAAATTTTTATTTAAAAAAAAGCTGAAGCTATGAAAGCTGGTGAAAAGTTTAAGATGGTCATTTCTAAAAAACTCCAGTCATAAAGTTGTCTAGCATTCGCTGAACTCGATGAAGCTAGAGACGTAACGGATGGGATGATGCAGACTATGGATTCATTTTCCGTATATAAAGGTCTCGTTGATTGCACATAACTGCACCCAAAAGTTGAAATTGTAGCAAAAAATGCAAGTGCAGTTTTTGCAATCATATCTTGAGAAATCAGCATGATTCTGAAAAGACAATCTTGCCCATCATGATCCAAAAAGCTTTTTATGGTATAAACAAAGCCATGCAAGTGTGTGCAAGCAATTATCGCTGTGTGCTCAGTGCCTCGACAGTCGCAGCAACCGCTGGGCTTTTGTTCAACCGTCGACAACTTCTCAATATGGGTGAGATAATGACTCAGGACGCCATTTTCCACTATTGCTAAAGACTGTATTCGATGAAATTTGAACACACACAATTGTTCGTAACTTTTTAGCGTGTGGGTAAAAATTATTCAAATTTTAACTGAATATATTTCATTGTGTTGTGTCAATTGTGTAATGAGTTTCGTGAAAATCTGTCGAGTGATTTCAGTGATGGCTTTGAATGAAGAAATAGTGCGCCAACAAAGTTTGGGCACTCACTTCGAAAACCTTCGCTTCTCATCGATGGATCGGAAAACTGCTCGGAATCGCACATTCAACCGTATCTCATGTGATCAAAACGTTCAAGGACCGTAAGACAACCAAGCGGGAAAATGGTAGTGGCAAAAAACGTGGCACCTCAAATCCGGAGAAGGCCAGGATGGTATTGAACCAATTTAAGCGTTATCCCAACATTTCAATCAGGGATGTTGCGAAAAAGGCGAAAGTTTCAGTTTGTTTTGTGCTAAAAACAATGAAAAGTTCTGGATTACATGTGTACAAGGTCCAGAAGGCACCAAACCGGAGCGATAAACAGAACTCGGTGGCCAAAACTCGTGCAAGAAAACTGTACAGGGAGTAGCTCACAAAACCGTTCTGCATTCAGGCTGTTGAAGTGGCGGACTTAGTCCGTGCTTTAACCTACCCCGCAGTGGGATGTTAGGCAAAAATGTCGTTGGTTCGAGTACCACTGTACACATGCCCCTTTCGCTCAATTTTCCTAAAACATCTGCTATGTTTCCGGAGCCTGCCGCACACTAGCGGAACTATCAAAAACTTTCCCATCATATCTTTCAATTCTAGCCGAAACATTGTTGTTCACTCTGCCGGTGCCTCAAGGGTGATGAGGCGAACATCTCCTTCAACATTATTCAGCCAGTTTTCTGATGGTTGGAAGAAATTTAAAAATTATTACAAGAAAAAAGAACATTGTCTTATCAGTTATTTGTTTCTGCAAACGTTGTAAGTGCCCACCAGTGGACAGTTTGCTTAATTTATACATTAAATGGGACACCCAAAATCTAGCCAGATACCCTCAGATACGGTCACACTAGGTAGAATAAGGCTATATACTTTTTGTCAAACAATTAGGACAGAAGCGCACGAACCAGAGCTCAAACCCTAAAAATATATTGAGCACTGTTTAATCTTGAAGTTTGTTAGTTCACGAACAAACCTCACGCTGTAATTAGGTGCTCTCAAGAACAGTGTGAAGTTTTTTCGTGAAGTAACACTTGTATTCCAATGAAATAAACCACCCACACTTGTGAGTGGCCCCAAGAGCATCCTTACTGTTGGTTTAGTTCGGTGTCAATATTTGAATAACTTTAATGCGCATTTCGGTGCAGTGAATAAACCGGGAAAAACAGATCCCTTTGCGAACCCAACCAGTTTATCCAACATCCCAGTGGTTTCTCATGGAAGTACAGTGGATTTCGCGGCTTCCTTCAAAGCGAGTAAGGAGTGTATCGAATATAAGCTATCCACATACATTTGCGTCATTTGCATGTATTTGTGATGGTGTTTTATGCTCTGAACACTGCATGCTGTGCGTTTGACTGTCAGCTTTCTTTTGTTTACTTGTTTTGCGGTTCAAATTCTGCGTTTTCAAAATGTCGCGTATTGAAAAGGAAGTGAAAATTAAGGTTCTGGACACATGGCTAAGTGAGAAGGGTATTACTATGCGAAAATTGGCGAAGCGGTTTGGAATTCATCTTGCAAGTGTTAAAACCATCATTAATAAGTTTAGGGAACACTATTCTTTGGATGAGCTACCAGGAAGAGGCAGAAAACCCGGTTCCTCCAACCCGAAACTGGAGCAGAAAGTGGTATCTCTAATCATGAAGAACAAATCAATGTCAATACGTGATTTGGCCAAAAAAGCAGGAACGAGTGTCGGAATGATCCAGCGTATCAAGAGGCGAAACCACCTGAAGACCTACAAGAAGCAGAAAATCTCGATACAAAGTGCAGAACAGAAGAAGCGAGCAGCAACAAGGGCCCGGAAATGGTATTCGCGTCTTTTGCAGCGTCCGGATGCATGCGTTTTGATGGACGATGAGACCTATGTAAAGGAGGACTTAAAAACCCTTCCAGGTCCACAATACTTTACTGCCGTCGTTGGGGAGGATGTGAGCGATGCGGACAGGTCGATTCAAGTGGAGAAATTCGGTCGAAAGGTACTGGTATGGCAAGCAATATGTTCCTGTGGTTTGAAGTCAACCATTTTTTACACTACCGGAACTATAAATGCGGAAATCTATCGATCTGAGTGTCTCCAGAAGAGATTGTTGCCTTTATATAAGAAGCATAGTACACCTCCACTGTTTTGGCCGGATTTAGCGTCGGCTCACTATGCCAAAACCACTCTCAATTGGCTTGCGGAAAAGGGTATAGATTTCGTTGAGAAAAATATCAATCCACCAAATCGCCGTCAGCTGCGACCCATCGAACGTTACTGGGCAATCTTGAAGAGGGTCTTCAAGAAGACTGGTAAGGCAGCTGGAAACATGCAGGAATCCCAAAAAATTTGAGCTCAAGCATCCAAAAAATGCGATGCAACACTTGTCCGGAACTTGATGAAGAGCATTCGATCCAAAGTTCGAAAATTCGTGAAGGAATAACTTAAATTTCATCCAGTCTTCATTATGTTCAAGTGTAACCTCGTACAATAAAGGATAAATTTTTTGTATGAATAAAATATCGGTTTTCAACTTAATTTGAAAGAAAGCTTATTTTCGATACACTCCTTATCACGTCAACACATTCCTACCCTTTCCTTATTTGACCTGCATTTGGGCGAGGCCGGCGTGGTGGTATTTCCTTAGCTTGAGATCAACAGTTTTTAACACATTGAGGATGTATGCTAGTCCCAAGCATCATCCGTTGGTTCTCTGTGTAATAACAGCCGATCTGGCAATAGCGGAGTGGCAACCTCTGGCGGTCAATCATGCTCATGCTCGTGCTCATGTTCAAATGAATATCTCAATCTTCAGAAATCTCTTCGTTATGATGAATTATCTTCTGTTTAGTAGTGGCAAGTGTAGGTTGATCAAAATAATTCATATAAGTTTTCTCTCTATTCGAGATTTTCCGAGATTCATTAATGAGTTTAACCTTTATGAGTGATGCTTTTAAATGAGTGGTAGCATCGTTGAAAAGAACACCACACAAAAGGCAGTTATGTCAACTAATGAGCAAATTAAGTTTGTACCGAGCTCTATAATGCTCACAACGTAGAGATATCATTGTACACATTTTATATCAAGCATCGCCAGCTAGTCCTCCCTCTTCACTTTCTCTAAGCTTACTTTGAAACTATTTCCTGAAAATCTCTCGTATGAATATAAAAGATGTCAGCATTCATAGTTGCCTTCATCATCAGCAATGTTTCCTTCGCCGTATTTCTAGTGCAAAGGAGCTCGTCATAATATGCAGTACCAGGTAGGTTTATGCACACAATGCAAACATATTTGCGGTACCATGCAAACTGTCATGAATTATGATGACCGGGCTGGAAAGGTGAGAGCGTATTTTTATTGCCCCACTGACAGTCTCCCGGTATGGTGTTGAATTGTGGAAGGATTTGTTTTTTTTTCTAGGATGAGGATGCTTGCGTGGTGGTAATGACGATGGTGAAATATTTTCCACCAGGCCACTAATTAAATCATTACATTCTACATAGGTTTTATTTTTTGTGCCGGGAATAGTGATGCGGTTATTTTAGACCTTTTGTGCAATTGTACAAATACTGTGGCTGAACGTGATGAGTAAACATAGAATCGTGTTTCGGAGTATGTCATTTTAGTGACATGACTAGAAATAGAAATAAACTCAACCATATATGAACCGCAAATTGGTGTGGTTTTACTTAATTGAATTCAGTTAAAATGTGATAAAAGTGAGGTTTTGCCTTCCTCGTACAGCTAATGTGTCTATGTGACTCTTTATTGACCATTTAAAATATTTGATAATATGCACACATATAAGTTCATTGAAGAAAATCTTCTCTGTGAGTTCGTGAGCCCATTATGAAAAAAAAGTTAGAACTGCTCTGGTAGGTATGTGTAGGAAAATTGATTGGTGTTGTTTTGAAATCAATGTCTTAAGGTAAGCCTGTGTTCAGTGGCTGAACTTTAAACAATGCATATGCTTTTCACAGATAAACGACTTCTGAGACGTGAACTAAACAGACAAAAACAACTTAAGCTGTTTAGCCAAACAAATAGATCCTCTATTCCATGTACATTATAATCCTCTTTCTCACCGAGAACAGAACCACATTCCACAAAACAGACATCCAGTAATCCTCTTTCAAAAAGTACATGTAAGTTATGTAGAGTTCTCCGGCATCGCACGCATGGTCGTATATTTACTGCCAGCATTAGTAGGAATATTAGCTTTGTTATGTGAAAGCAATTTTCTAGGTGCGAAAGGGCAATGTGCTCCCTTCCATCAGTCACTTTGGGAATCTCTTTCCAAACCAGTCACTAACTTTCTTCTCAAATTTCCAATATCCTCGGAGTGCGGTAATGCTACATCAAAGCTTGCATCAGTTCAATTTTCCAAATTTTCCTCTTGAACACACAATTTCCTACATGCACCACGATGGTTGCTCGTTATTTTTTTCATCAAGTTCTTTCCCAGCACAAACCCCCCACCCACCTCATTCGATGATGATAGCTTTTTGTTCGCTCAATCGCATCAGACCCTACCTACCTTTTTCTAGTTCACCGCTATGTTGTATTCCAGCGTGGTGAATCTGTCATTCCACACCATCGGCAGCGATCACAGATGAACGATTAGACCGCAGCCGGCTCATACGGTGTCAAATGTGCAGAGCGAAAAATCCAGCGGAATACATGTATTACCTATCACTCTCGTCAGGTACATTAGGGTGCCGTGGGGAATCGTTGTCCTTTGATGAATCGGAAATAGTTGCGTGCTCACAATTGACCAGCCGACTCTGAAATGACGACGACAAACAACGGCGACAGGAGCAGTCAACAGGACAATCAAACGTTTTCCACTTCAGTTGCAATGTCGGCTGGCGGTCCGATGCCCGGGTTCAATAATAGTGTTCCATCGGAGAAAGAAGCAGGCACGCGGTCAAATGGGTTTGGGTTTACCGCTTTGATTGAGCAGAATATTGTTTTCTGGGGTCGATTAGACCGTGATTTTTGGTTGCTGAATTTCAGATTATTTTGGTTTCAAGGTGATGATAAAAGGAAAACTAGGACTAAAGGAAATCTTTTCTTGTGACTGATGTAGGTGTGAGTGAAGACTGCAGCACTGCCCTGGGATGCATAGTTGACGTAACCACCATCGGTATGATTGTTGAGCAAACGCGTTTTTCCGGGTTTAAGCTGAAATGCAATGTATACCAACAATTATGGACAAATGTTCTGTCCATTTGATGAAGTTTTACTAATAAGAGTGGGCCAGCAAGATAATTAGAATAGTTTCACTTTTTTATCATCTTTAAAACGCATACGCCAACTTATGCGAATAAGCAGGCATATTACTGAACGTTTATTCTCATAGTTTGGCGTAAAAACCAGGCTGCTCTGTTCTGAATAATATGTCGAACATTAGGCTCTCGCCGATTGACTTCACGAATACTAACCAAAAGTTTCACCCAACAAAGCTCCCATTTAATTTTGACGATATCTACCATCGGACTTATCAGTCCAGAAAATGTTCGACTCTTTCAAAGAGCGGCAGTTGGAAAAAAAGCAAGAATGTTGCAGTTACAGTTTCTACTGCAAGGTGTTGAGAGACCTGAACATAAAATTGACCCAACTGGGGCATGAAGAGTGCGAACGTTCTCAAGCCCATTTTGTTTACGAAAAGCAGAAAGGGGACTCTGCTAAAGCTGATGATACTGATCAGGGAGTATCAACAACGAGCGAAGTTCAATGCGAGTTGTGTTTGAGTTGGAAGGATCACGTATCACGAGCGATTGCTGGGCGAGATGAATATTATAGCGATCGGTCAAATGCGAAAATCAACAAGTCGGTTCTCTCTGTTGATCTTCAAAAGGTAACCTTTTATGCATAGCAGTCGTTGTGAAATACTTATATCTCATTTTATGACTGCAGCTTCCTAGAATGGAATCATTCAAAGAACTAATTTTCGCCTAGCACTTCCACATTTTTTCACTGAGAGCTTTCTTTGCCAAAGTTGCCATTTATGCATTCATATCATTGTGTGGCCGGTACAACGATACTCTATGTCGAGGGAAGTCGAGAAAATTTCCTACCTGTAAATTTTCATGGACCGTACCTGGAATTGAATCAAGGCACCTTCAGAATGGTCTTGCTTTGTAATCCTACACGCATATCCCCAGAGCTTTTGAAGACCCTAATGAAGGCCGAGCTGGTGTTATGGCGGCCTTTTAATTACTCGAAATGCTGTGAGCTTTCGAAACGTGTACAATAAACGATGACGTCAATTTCAACACCCATTTGCTAGTTCCTTTTGCAATTTTACTACCTGTGGTTTTGATTATATATCAGAATTCCAGGCTCATCCCTTTTCATTCTCGCCAAGGAAAAAAATCCATCAATTCTATCCCATTTTCCACTCCAGATGTCTATGAAAGCAGTATGAGGGATACAGTATTACTGACCGTAAGGAACTGGCCAGGTGTTTTCCAGAGGTCGATAGATGGCAAGTATATGTCCCTGGTGCATTCAACATCACTTACAGCCACCCGTGATGTTATATGTGGAGAGACGTCATTCATTCGACCAAATGGTGCTTACGCCAAACCGTTCTTTTCAATTTATCTCACAATTTTACGAAGAAACTTTTTTTGATTTTACTTGGAGGCAATGTATTATATTATATATATTGTATTAACAATATATATATATATATATATATATATATATATATATATATATATATATATATATATATATGTTATATATATATATATATATATATATATATATATATATATATATATATATATATATATATATATTGTATTAACAAAAATATGCATTTAGGTCGTCTTGGCGCTAACGTCAACTATGCATCCCAGGGCAGTGCATAACTTTACATTCCACAATGAGCATTTTATTTGAAAAGACATAGTTGCCATGGCAATTGAAAGATGTACACATTGACGTCTTCAGTTTTTTCAAGCCTCAGCTGTGCCATGGTCCGCAGAATGGTTCTGGGCCAATAAACTGTGCATTTGAATGTTGTTTAGCAAGTTCGTCTGCCCTTTCATTACCTGCAATGCCACAGTGTCCCAGAACTCAGAATAAATTTACGGAGTTCTCTTGGCAACCCTTTCGCAGTGAAAGAATGCATTCCCAAACAAGTTTGGATGTACATTTATAATTACCCAATGCTTTGAGTGCCGCTTGGCAGTCTGTAAAAATACAAATACAAGCATGTCTATACTTTCTCTTCAGACAAACGTCAACACCTTTTATTATAGCAAAAATCTCCGCCTGGAAGACCGTTGAGAAGTTTCCCATCGCCACTGACATTTCTACCTCATCGCCGAAGATTCCTGCTCCAGTTTTCGCTCCAATTGTTGAGCCATCTGTGAAAAATTTTCTGGAACCATAACGAACAGTGGCACCTCTGACTTCCCAATTTCTACGTGACATCTTACATATGTTGTAAGGGATGGCATGGCTTTCCTTACGTTTCATCCTGTCTCCATTCATATATGTTTCAATCGAGAGCTCAACGAGAGTCCCTACAATGAAGCTGCTAGTACCGTTAGCCCTGGTGGCTGCCCTAGCCGTACTGTCGTACGCCGCCGAGGAGAAGAAGGAGCAAGACTACGGAACCGTCATCGGTATCGATCTGGGAACGACCTACTCGTGTGTGGGTGTCTACAAGAACGGCCGTGTGGAAATTATCGCCAACGATCAGGGTAACCGAATTACGCCTTCCTACGTGGCATTCACCGCCGACGGAGAACGGTTGATCGGCGATGCCGCCAAGAATCAGCTGACCACCAATCCCGAGAACACCGTATTCGATGCCAAGCGCCTGATTGGCCGTGAGTTCACCGACTCGACCGTCCAACACGATGCCAAGTTGCTGCCGTTCGAAGTGATTGAAAAGAGCGCGAAGCCCCACATCAAGGTTTCGACCTGCCAGGGTGATAAGGTGTTTGCTCCGGAGGAAATTTCTGCCATGGTGCTCGGAAAGATGGAGGAAACCGCTGAGGCCTACCTGGGCAAGAAAGTCACCCATGCTGTCGTCATCGTACCCGCTTACTTCAACGATGCCCAACGTCAGGCAACCAAGGATGCTTGAGTTATTGCCGGTCTGCAGGTGATGCGAATCATCAACGAGCCAATTGCTGCCGCCATTGCTTACGGTTTAGATAACAAGGACGGTGAAAAGAACGTGCTGATATTCGATTTGGGCGGCGGTACCTTCGATGTATCTCTGCTGACCATCTGCTGACCACCTGCTGACCTGCTGACCGTCCAGAAACTGCGTCGTGAAGTCGAAAAGGCGAAGCGTGCTCTGTCTTCCAGCCACCAGGTTCGCATTGAAATCGAATCGTTCTTCGAGGCTGATGATTTCAGCGAGACTCTGACCCGTGCTAAGTTCGAGGAATTGAACATGGATCTGTTCCGTTCAACCATGAAGCCCGCCCAGAAGGTTCTGGAAGATGCCGACATGAACAAGAAGGATGTTGATGAAATTGTCCTGGTCGGAGGATCTACTCGTATCCCCAAGGTTCAACAGCTGGTCAGGGAATTCTTCAACGGTAAGGAACCATCCCGTGGTATCAACCCCGATGAAGCCGTAGCCTATGGTGCTGCCGTACAGGCTGGAGTTCTCTCTGGAGAACAAGATACCGAAGCCATCGTTCTGCTCGATGTCAACCCACTGACCATGGGTATTGAAACCGTCGGAGGAGTCATGACCAAGCTGATCCCACGTAACACTGTTATCCCGACCAAGAAATCGCAGATTTTCTCTACCGCTTCGGACAACCAGCACACCGTCACCATCCAAGTCTACGAAGGTGAAGGTCCATTTGCTCGGAAAGTTCGATCTGATCGGCATCCCACCAGCACCACGAGGAATCCCACAGATTGAAGTATCCTTCGAAATCGATGCCAACGGTATCCTACAGGTATCCGCTGAAGATAAGGGAACTGGTAATCGCGAAAAGATTGTTATCACCAACGACCAGAACCGCCTTACCCCAGAAGACATTGAACGTATGATCAAGGATGCCGAACGATTCGCCGATGATGATAAGAAACTGAAGGAACGTGTCGAAGCTCGCAACGCTGGAAAGCATGGCTTACAGTCTCAAGAACCAGCTCGGAGACCAGGACAAGCTGGGTGCCGAGGTTGCCGATGACGATAAGGTCAAGATGGAGGAGGCTATCGATGAGAAGATCAAATGGCTTGATGAAAATCAGGATGCCGATTCCGAAGACTGCAAGAAGCAGAAGAAGGAACTGGAAGATGTCGTGCAACCGATCATTGCCAAGCTGTACGCCAGCACCGGTGGAGCTCCTCCACCAGCAGGCGGTGACGACGAAGATCTCAAGGACGAACTGTAAACTCCTGTTCAATAGTGTAGCATAATTCCTATTTTCCGTTCCCTTGTAGGTCTATAGTTAGATCCCTTCCACTCGATCAACCTGGTTTTAGAACCAGTATCCAGTAGGGACTACGACTACGTTCATTTGCTAGCCGTTTAGATCAAGTGGTGAACTGGAAAAGAGTTCCACAGTAGCAGAGAGTGTGCGAGTGAAAATACGAGATCATGGAATGTTTGTGTACTAGGCGCGTTCTCATCTCATTTTTCAGATGAGGCAAAACAAAATTAAAGGGTGATACGGTCAAAATTTGGTCAAGGGAAAACGCGTGTAAATCGGTGAAATCGTTTATTTAAAAAATCAAATTAAATTTCTTTTTCAAGTTCAATTAGTATAAAATTCAGGAAAAATATTCAGTTAGGCTTCCGCTTTTCCAAATCCGAATTGCCGGGCCTTACGCTTGACCCCTGCCATCAGATTTTGTACAGCCACCTTGTCCACCTTCTTCGCCGCGGAAAGCCAGTTTGCCTTGAACTGCTGCTCGTCCTTAGCAGTTTTTTTGGTCTTCTTTAGGTTCCGCTTGACAATAGCCCAGTATTTCTCAATTGGGCGGAGCTCTGGCGTGTTGGGAGGGTTTTTGTCCTTGGGAACCACCTGCACGTTGTTGGCGGCGTACCACTCCATGGCCTTTTTACCGTAATGGCAAGATTCCAAATCCGGCCAAAACAGTACGGAACAACCGTGTTTCTTCAGGAAAGGCAGCAGACGTTTATTCAAACACTCTTTCACGTAAATTTCTTGGTTGACAGTCCCGGAAGCTATGAAAATGCTGCTTTTCAAGCCACAGGTACAGATCCCGAATAAAAAAATCTCATAGATTAACAATTGAATGTATTGTAACCATACAATAGAATCTATAGTATGTACAATTAATGTTATTGTTAACAACTAATAGATGACAATAGAAGTTATTGTTACCACGATAGAATCTAATGTAAATTGAGACTTCGACAATAGAAAAGGGGGGTTGTTATGTATCTTAACTATAGAAAAAATCTTTATTTTCCGAACAAATTTGAACCAATTACTATTAATTGTATTGTTTCACAATTGTTGATAATCCAAACATATGGAGTGAATTGTAGATCTATTGTTATGACAATATGCATTTTTCCTTTATCTGATTCATGAACAATAAGATTCATGGTCGGAAATAGATTTTAATGTTATTGTATATTATTGTATTGTAATTGTATGGTTATTTTTATCCGGGATGGCTTGCCAAACCAGATATTTCTTTGCGAACTTTGACAGTTTCGTGTGCTTGAAAATATCTGCTACCTTTCCCCTTCCTTTTGCCGTATAAAACTCCTGTCCCGGAAGCTGCTTGTAGTCGGCTTTGACGTAGGTTTCGTCGTCCATTACCACGCAGTCAAACTTCGTCAGCATCATCGTGTACAGCCTCCGGGATCGCGCTTTGACCGTCGTATTTTGTTTATCATCGCGAGTTGGAGTCACTACCTTCTTGTAAGTCGATAGTCCGGCTCGTTTTTGGCTCGATGCACGGTTGTAGACGATACACCCAGCTTATTTGCGGCATCTCGGAGAGATAGGTTAGGGTTTCGCTTGAAACTACCGGCAACTCTCTTTGTCGTCTCAGCGGCTTCCGGTTTTCGATTTCCCCCCGATCCAGACTTCCTGGCTGTCGACAAACGTTCCCCAAACACTTTAATTACATTTGTAACGGTTGATTTGGCAACTTTTAGCGATTTTACCAACTTTGCGTGCGAGTAGCTCGGATTTTCGCGATGCGCGAGCAAAATTTTGATACGCTGCTCTTCTTGCTTGGACGGCATTTTGACAACTGAAGAGTGAATTCCAAAATCAAAATAGGAGCAACATTCTACATACACACACCTTCAAAATGAGGGGTGGTCAGGTTTTTTAAATGCAAAATTGAAAGAAATACGTCAAGTTGATATTGACCATATTTTGACCGTATCGCCCTTTAATATACATCATTGGCCCATTTTGAAAACTTTATGAAATGCTCAGGTGAATGACTAAGTCACCAGTCTTGAGAGTTTTTAACCGTTTGAGTCGAAGCATACTCTTTTCCGCTTCTAATTGCACGTATTTGTGCAAAGGCAGCAGATTTAGAACTGCATCTAACGATTTTAATGGACTGCTGCGCATCGCTCCCGTAATAGCAATGCACAGGGGTTCAGAATGCGAATTTAGCTGAAAAAAAAAAATTTCAGCGTAAGTTTGAAGTTTTGGAGCAAAATTGTCTTTCACAAAGTTGTTTCTAATTCAATGGCGCTTGTTTTGGTGTGAATGAAAACTAGGATGGTCCTTATTTTCATAGAAATCGAAAATTTAACTTTTTTATTTGCAGATATAAAGGCATACATTATTCGGAAGTTAAACAGCAAAAGAATCCTAAAGCGAAATTACTCATCATTAATATCGGAAGTAAATTTTTTCTTCAGGACAGTTTTTCTTAGATAATTTAGGGTGTCCCTACAGGAAAAAATAGTTCTGTGCTCTAACTTTTATATTTCAAATTTGCCAAGAAAGTTGTCTTGAGATGATTTTTATAACTTGAAAAGATAAAAGTTTCGACGTGTGAATCTTGCCGTCTCTTACCATTAGCGAGTAATTAACGATTTTCTTATAACATTACGCCCTTTTCAAATATGTTTCATTCAACTTGGGAAAAATTACTCATCTCCAGTTTTCAGACATGATATGCAATAATAAATATACTTTCAAATGCTCTTGAGAAATAATGTTTTGGTTTGCTCCAAGGAGAAAAACCAACATTTGAAAAGGTATATTATGTTTACGAACACCATAATAACTTTTGTTTGACATATGAAAGAGACAATATCAGCACACCAGAAGTTTTAACATTTATTGTTTTAGAATCAATGGCAAGTAAACTTTGCTGAACATTTTCATCTGAATTTGAAATCTGATTTTTACAGGGACACCCTAAGCTACGTAGGAAAAAATGCTCTAATACGGTCATATCAAAAGGTACAAAAAATTATACCATCAAAGTTGCTTGAAATCGTTTATTCTACAATTTTTTCGAATAACATATGCCTTTTCAAAAACGTATGCCTTTTTGCAAATAAAAATGCTAGATTTTCGATTTCTCTGAAAATAAGGACCACCCTAGCTTTCATTCACACCCTTGCGCTGAACTGGCCGGTTTGACGTGCCGCAAGGGCTCAGTAGGGATTCCAGGACCCGAAGCTAAGAGTCTTCCATTGTGGTTATATCACATCTATTATTTTTACCACTAGAGCAGCAGCACATCGATATTGTAGATATACTATTTTTTATGCGGTTTATAATTTCAGGTCATCCATGGAACTCCTAAGTATTTTAAAATAATTTTAAATATATTTGGTTTTTTCGGTGGTTATGTTAATTTATCTAAGGTTAGTAATGCATGAGCGGGCCCGTCTACAATTGCAGCAGGATCACAATCTGTAGGTATGTGAATACAATTAAAATTGGTATTATCATTTTAAACTATAACATCCCTTCGCTATTTTATCTATATTCTATGCCATTTTCACTGGAAAATAAATGTAGGAAGCATTATGTACGACAAATTCTACTCAAAAAAGCATTTGCTTTATTCACCAAAACTATATAATTTATAATCATTGCTTTCCTTTTTCACAGAATTATTTAAAGATGCAGACCATTAATAGTTATCGGTTTTTTTGTCTGGTTTTATTTAATCTACGTTATTGGAATTAAAGAGTGTTCACGATGAAATTGCCACACTATGAAATTGCTCTAACTTTTTAACCGTTGGGTAGAATTTAATGAAAATTTGGGTGGATTTAGTTCATAGTGCATTATTTACATCTGCAAGTTTTAAAGTCCTATGATCAAAACTCGCGGAAATGGAGTCGAAAGAACAGCTCGTGCGTGATAAAATCTTGCGCATTCATCACGAGAACAAGGATCTCTCGCATCGTTCCATCGCTAAAACGTTGGGAATCGCGAATTCCACGGTGTCGCGAGTGATTAAGCGGTTCGAGGAACGGTTGACCACCAATCGGAAGCCCAGAAGTGAAGGAAAAAGTATTCCGTACAACACCAAAAATCACAACCACGTAGTTGGGGCCTTCAACCGAAATCCGAACGCCTCCGTTCGGGATGTGGCTAAGAAGCTGCACCTAAGCCGAAGTTTTGTCCAGAAGGCCAAAACTAAGGCTGGGCTTCGAACGTTCAAGGTACAAAAGGCCCCTAATCGCGACAAGAAGCAGAACAAGTCCGCCAAAACCCGTGCCAGGAAGTTGTACCTCAACATGCTGACGAAAGTTGAATGCTGCATCATGAACGACGAAACATATGTGAAGGCCTACTTCAAACAGATCCCCGGCAACCTGTTTTTCACGGCCAAGGATAAGTTCAGCGTTCCAGAGCATGTCCGCACTCAGAAGATGTCCAAATTTGTGAAGAAATTCCTTATTTGGCAAGCCATCTGCACGTGCGGGAAGTGGAGTGCACCTTTCGTGACCCAGGACACGATGAACGGACAGGTGTACATAAAAGAGTGCCTCCAGAAGCGGCGACTTCCTCTCCTGAAGGCTCACAACGTCCCAACAATCTTCTGGCCGGATTTGGCCTCATGCCACTACTCCAAGGACGTGCTGAAGTGGTATGCGGACAATAAGGTCAATTTCGTGCCGAAAATGTTCAACCCTCCCAACACTCCGGAGCTCCGCCCCATCGAGAAGTACTGGGCGATTATGAAGCAGCACCTTCTTAAATGACCTAAGGTAGTGAAGACAGTCGAGGAACTGAAGAAAATATGGGTTTAGATGCAAAAAACGGTTGATTCACAGGTTGTGCAGAATCTTATGGCCGGGGTTAAGGCAAAGGTGCGGGCATTTGCGTATGGACTGTAAATAAAATACGAGTAAAATGGTAAAATGAAGTTTAGTAGTTATTTCTCAATCCCTGAAAATTTGATGGCAATCGGATGAAAACTCGAATTTTGCGAATCAATTTTGTGTGTGGCAATTTCATCGTGGACACCCTTTATTCATGCGTATATAAAATTTATTTCTCCTAATTGTTTGCTGTTTTCAGCTTTTCCAAGACTATTAGGATATTAAAACATATCTAATCTTTTTTATTCAGTAACAAACCAGTGGATAATAGATATTTATTATGCTTACGCTCATTATGTAATTTGACTATAACTGTGAAAACAAATTCTTAATAGATATTAATGTTATCGAAGCTGCAACAGCGGAAGTCTTTCGATGACTTGCTTAGTTACGGATATATTTTCTACTATAGTTTACTGGCTTGCTCGTATTTTTATTTTACATTATAACGTCAGATTTTTATTTTATGTTATGATATTAAATGATATGATATTATTGCATTTAAATTCATTTGATAAAAATTGCTATAGTACCTGTGAGACTCACTACAAAAAGGTTTTGTAATGCAAGGAAACGGAACAGCACTTCGAAATTTTTGGTTTACTATTCTTCAAATGC
This sequence comes from Aedes japonicus, assembly GCA_034211315.2. Lineage (NCBI taxonomy): Eukaryota > Metazoa > Arthropoda > Insecta > Diptera > Culicidae > Aedes > Aedes japonicus. Next base: position 15,282 of record JASCZW010004591.1, on the reverse strand, counting down.
TATATAATTTCAGATCATCCATGGATATTCCAAGTATTGTAAAATATGTTTGAATAAATTTTTTTCTCATAGCTACTATATTGTCTTAAATTTCAGGTTTAAAAATGGAATTGTTACTATCATTCTTACATTTACTTACTATATTAAATGTCATTATAATAATCATTCACTATATTTGTTATCAGTTTAATATTCACTATATTTTGAATATTACTACATGACATTGAGGAGGGAGCATCAGGGTTTCATTCAAGCTGGAATTGGACAATGGAGTGGTATGACAACCGGCGTCTAGGAGGCAATAAACAGTATCATTTTCTTATCCTACCGATTCGATTGTGATGTTGCGAATTCTACTCCAACAGTTTCAGCGAGAGTGATGCGCCCTTCTTAACAAGCCATTCCGTAGAAAGCTTAATGAGTATTGCGAATTGGATTATTCGATTTGTTGGATCGTATCGTTGGAAGGAGAATCTTATGTTCCCGCGAGTTTCGCGTAAGTGTCTCTGCTTACGGGTCCGCCCCACCGTTTTTGGCCCTTCATACAGCGTTACTGTGGATGCAACCCGGTTACTCAATTTGATCTTGCTATTAAGTGGAGCTGCATACATAACAAGGTCGTACAAGGGATGGTGGCTACCTAGCATACATATATACAACTCCTAACTCAGGAGCAATAACTATTGCGACAGCTAAAATAGAAGTAGATTGCTGTTATAAATTAAAATCAAGAAGCAAATAGTCATCATGGCAACAGTAAATAAAAATATATAGATGTTAGTTCAGTAAAATTTCAATGGATTGGTGAATTGCTGCTATCGTTGCAAACGAACGAAAGTAGGCATAAGCGTGGGCCCACAGAACTCTACACATTAACCATTTACAACATTTCTTGCATTTCAGGAGCAACCGAATGAAGATCGTATATTATAGATACGAATGCTTGTAGTATTTTTCATTTACATGAAAAATATTCACTATTCTATAAATATTTCATGAGAATAGGAGGGACCATCAGGGCACCCGATTGAAGCACTCTTGATGGGAAGAGTGGGAATGCCAACTCCCCATTGCTAACAGTTTGTGAATAGAAGGCGGGCTCTCCTCCCCGCACATTGGAGCATCCTCATGTTAGATGGCTTGATCTTTTGACCAATTGTTCAATCTTGTTGTTGGAAGGAGATTCTTTATATCCCTGTGGAGACGTATAATCAATGTTGCTTATCGATGCACCCATCCCGTCCATTCATTAGGCATACTTAGGATAAGCAGTAGTTATTAAAGTCTGACCAAGTCTAACAGAGGGGAGAGCCCATTGCTGTCGGACTTAGTTTCCGTGCTACAATGGGTGGTGGTAGACATCATATATCATACATAATTCACAATGGTGGTACACCCAAAATAAAAAAGCAAGATTGTAATGCAATATCGCATGATTTTGTTTCATTTCTCGTAATGGATTGTAACTTGGAGAAAATACGCAACATTGGTCGTGGGCAAAAAAGCAACACATGAATTCCCTTAGAAAAATTCAATGTATGTGTGTGAGGCTGTGTAGCGAATTAGTAGTTGTGTGTGAGATAGGATTCCTAAAATTCAATGGCTCACAAAAAAAAACAATCACAATCCGCAACCGAGAATCGAACCGCGGCCGCCAGCGTGATGGCTCCATTTCGTAATCATTCAGCCACTTTTTTATGTTGAAGAGAACGGAATAAAATCCCTACAGTTGCTTCGATTGTCAAGAAAATAAGCATTACAGCAATGAAGCAAATGTCGCTCGCACACACTTACATGGCTTCGTTTATTTCATTAAACGCAGGGTGAACTTGAAGAGAGGGAGATGGGAGTGTGATGACTAGCGCAAATAAAAATAGAACACTTGACAGCGTTACGGCATTTTGTGGTATTGAAAAGTTGTTTACGGTAGAACAAAGACACAACGGTTGCTTCGACTGTCGAGGCATAAAGCACACAGCGATAAATTTGTTTCGAGGAATCTGTGTGCTGCCATCCGCTTGCACACACTAGCATGGCTTTGTTTAAATCCATAAAACGCTTTGTGGATCATGATGGGCGAAATTGCCTCTTCTGAATAATGCGAATTTCTCAAGATATGATAGCAAAAACTGCAATTGCTTTTTTTGTCACAATTTTAACTTTTGGGTGTAGTACATATCATAACATACATGACCAATTTCTTGGAAATAGGCTTAGAACTTCAACTTTTTTCTCAGGGGTGTGGGCATTTGAAACATGTTGATTTCAAATTTAATAGCAGTATGTCGAAATATTGCGAGTCATCAAAAATTTCATTTGGAGACCTTGTTCTTATGGTTTTAAAAATTGTGAAAATACTTAGAGCAGTGACATTTGCTAGTAAAAGCATCTAATCGTAATAACTTTTCTTCGATAGATATGAGCATGATTGACTTCCAACGGATGCTACTCCGTTTTTGACAGATTGGCTGTATTCACACAAAGAACCAACAGACTATGTTTGGGGCTAACATACATCTTCAATGTGTAAAAACTGGTTTAAATATTTAGCTTAGACACATAATACTTAGCTGAATCTGTTCAGTTACTCCAACGACAATCTTCGCTTCACCCCGGCTGTGCTCCGGCGCTCCTCACTTCCAAAGTTACAAGATCGGTTTGCTCTAAAAGAAAGTGGCACCACACCAGTAAAACATCTGCTTGAACCACCATGTGGCTGATGAGAGCGCTATTCTTTAAAGTTGACACAGAAACTAAATAACCACTAGTCACAAATGATTTTCTTGAACCTGGCTCAAACTAACAAAATTAGCAATACGCAAAAACTTTTCTGAAAATTCAATTAAAAATAATAAAGATTTTTTCCAGGCGTCTGATGATGGCTGAGGAAAAGTAATCCGATACACGTTATGCACAAATAGCTGTTTGATTGTTTCACTACACCGATAAAAACCAATTAAAAACAAGATAGTATTGGTTGGAAATGAGGGACTCTCTACCGAGAAGCCACCTTCAAAAAAATTAACAAATTACATACTTACCTCTAAAGCATACTTTGAAGACGTATAAGCAAATTGGAAGACGACAGTTTCCGATTTTTTAATTATTTTGGTATGAAAACGAGTAACAGGCCCAAAGTTTTTCAAGCCTCACACAAAAAATAGAGGACATTTTTTTCAAAATGTTTCTCAGAAGATGTTTTTCCGACTATTCCAAGAATTTTTTTGGCACTGGCGGAATTTTTTTATATATATAACTTTTTCCAAATTTAAAAAAAAAATTCAATATAGTTAAGTAAAAAAAAGTTCTACGATAAATCGTTCTTGAGCTATGAATTTTTGAAGATAATGATGTTCATGAAAATTGGAAACTTCAATTGGCATATGCAAGAAAAACTGGCAACCCTGAATTTCTTAAAAAAAAAACAATTTTATTTCATATATTCATGAGCCCTACGCGTGGACACAATTTCGTAATAATCTGAGACCCTTCGGCCCAATCTATACGATAGATAAAAAAATCCCTTGTTTCGTTCGGCCTGAGACTGGTGTTCACGCCAGGGAATCATCTTCAGTTGCTGCCACGCCTGGCAACGGCGGAGTGGAATGGTCACTGATTCGGTTCTACGATGGAGAAAATTCAACAACTCCAGCCTTTCTGTGGCTTTGATTGAAGAGAAATACCGAAACACTTCAATTCATTTCACTTGAAACTATATCTTGGACTGTTCTCATATTTCTAATTATTTTTTTTGACTGCTGTTCACAATAGATTGATTTGAACCAGCTAGTTTTATCGGCGCACTAATGGAAGCTAGATTTAAATGCAACACGCACTGCGTAGTTGCCATGAGAGCGAGAGTGATAGGATGGTGGTTTTGTTTGCCTATTTAGGTGATAGTGTGTGGTACAACTTTGTTGGTATACAACTAGAGTTGAATACTATCGTGTTGGAGGCGACATACCAGCCACCAATGAATTGCCCATTTCATTTCAGTTCAAATATTTTGAAAAAAAAATCTTGGTTTGCAGTGGTTAGTGCATTATTATCGGAACTGTCACAGTTCGAATCTGTGGTTGTGAACTTACTTCGCTGTCGACTGGTAAAATCGTTCAAGGAGACCCAGATGACCCAGCGGTGAGCTGCCAGTGGAGGAGAAGCAAATACGACCAACCCCGTAAACGCAAGGAAGGTGAGGGATTACTTCAAGGGCAATCTGAATTCGATTCGGGATGCTGACCAAGAATGTCAATTCTTCCGGACTTCATGTCTTCAAAGCAAGAAAGGTGCCTTACCTAACCAATAAACAGAATACGGTGGCCAAATCCCGCGCCAGGAGGCTTTGCTGCGAGTGGTTGGTGCAGTCGAAATGTGCATCGTATTGAACGACGAGACTTGTATTAACGTGAACGTCACGTAGATCCCGACGTGAAGTTTTTCGTCTGCAAGTCCCATCTGTATGTTCTGGAGAAGTTTCGGAAGAAGAAGGTCAACAACGTTGCCAAAAAGTACTTGGAGTGGCAGGCGATCTTTGGGTGCGGCAAATTTGGCAAGCCGTAAATTACGACCGGCACCATCAATGTCAAAAGACATAATGGAAAATGCGTCAAGAAGGTAACACTCTATTAGGACGGATCTGGCATCGTGCTATTACGCGAAACCGGCGATGGAGTGGTACGAAGCCAACGATGTTGTTTTCGTACCGAAGGAGGCAATTCCGCCAAACTCGCCAAAACTTCGGCCAATATAAAAATTCTGAGCAATTATGAAAGGCAAACTCCAAAAAACAAAGTAGGTCTTCAAAAACAGCAAGGATTGTCGTTAAGTTGAAGATGCGGGCATTAATCCTTGGAGAAGAGGTTGAATAAACCAATTTTGCAAAAATATATCTAATATGAGTTTATTTATTCCCTGAGAGTTTCAAAAACATTCTACTCAAATGAACTTTTGAAGATCATTTTTGACTGTTGCATTTTTTCGAGTGCGATCTTTAATGCAAGGTTTACAAGGTACGACTAAGTCAAATGAAAAGACTATTCGGTTTCAACACCTAAACTCATCTATGGCTAATCCACTCTTTTGGACGAGTTTTCATCAACACCTAACCTAGTAAAGGGTGATTCGATATTTATTTAAACACTTCCAAACTTGCATTACATGTTTCATACCTGACTTAAATTTCGTCCAGTTTCGCTTTAGCGTTTATTGTTCAAATCCAATTCGTTCTGCAGTTGCCAGTTATATTCTGCACAGATAAAAAGAAACATTGAATTTTCTGCGTTATCTAATGCACATAAAGGGAGTGCCAGATTGAGCAAAAAATAATGGGATATTTTACGTTAATTTAAGCCAGATAACGCCTGAATTTTGTTGCATAAAAGATTGCAAACATTGTTGTATGGCGCATCAAAGACTACAACCAACTGCGCTGTTTACGCCTCCTTTGGCGTGGAATTAAACGAGGGGATATTTTACGGGCTTGTTAAAATAATTATGTTCTGCAAAATTCAGCATTCCTTTTAGCATTCCTAACACAGAAAATACAATGTTTCTTTTTATCTGTGTGATTTTGCAAAAGCAGTTGTTTTGGCCTAATTGACCGTCATGCGACTGCTCCAAAACCCTACCCTACTGGAATGCTGGGATTTTGTACAGAATGTCAAGAACCTACCGAAGTCTCCTGAACGCTGTCTGATTAACACCTATTGGGCCAAGATGAAGCGCAAACTTTGGAAGGCCAAAGAAGAGGTGAGGGACGAATGAAAATGTTACCAAAGTGGGAACAAATTGACAAAAACGTACCGGAAACGACTGTCTGGAGGACAGATCAAATGGCAAGAGATGGGTCTTCTATTCAAATTTATCTTAAAATTCAACCGACGTCTGTGAACTGAAATTCATATTTTGAATTACTGTCAAGTTTTGGTTTTATTTCGATAACTTTAACCGAATTACCATAACATCTATGTCGTAAAAGTTATTGACCAACCCTTTGTTCTGGAAACACTACCACGAATATAATTAGAGATTTATATGCTAACAGAAATGTGAGACAAGCACAATGATACTATGTTTAGGTAAAGTGGAGAAAATCCAGAATCGAACCCACCACCACCGAGTTGAGAAACCGTGCTCAAACCGATTGTGCTATACGCGGCCCCCACTAAAAACATCATATAGTTTTGAATAATGCAAAAATATGATGAAAATAAGTTCAAAATTTCATCATTCAAGGGGTAATTCATAAGCCACGTAGATTTTTTTTTGGGGATCTGACCACAGTCTACGCTTCATACAGAATTTGGGGGTCTGAGATTTTCACCCCACCTAGTATTGGAACTGGAGTTCACCATAGGGAGTAACCGAATGACCACAGCTCCTAAGTTGGAAGTGACGGTTTCGTTTCACTCACCTAATCAATTGTATCCTCTTGCTTTCGTTGCAACAGTAAAGCCTCCTCTTCTCACAAACCCGTTCCACCGTAGAAACAGCAGCCCCATCATCAACCAAATTACCGCTACTGTTGTTCTCTTGCGGTTTCCTTCATCGTGTGTTTTCATGTACCCACTCACACATAACCATCATGCCACGAGGCGAATATTAGTTTTGCAGCCATTGCCAGCAACCGCCAAATTGCGGTCTGCCAGCATAAAGTGCCTAACACCACACAAGCTTGCTCGCTCGCCTGGGTTTTATCGCAAGGAAACTGCTCCAACCCATTCACGAACATGCTTCTTCCTGTGTATGCAATAGGACAATCGCTTACTAATGAGTGGAAAATCCTGCCGGTGACAGATTTTGCCAGTCAGCGATCGATCCGATAGCGATTACTGCAACAAGAGACAATCCAATTTCTGAAAACGACACACATTCAATTACTCCCATCCGTTTGGGCCCGATGCCTCCCAAATGGCACGTGGCCTTGGTAGCGCAATCTTCCTTTAAAATCGTCTGTCGTCAGTCGCGCGATGGCTGCGTATTAATTTATGGAACCAACTCGTAACAGGAACAAGATAAAATATGGTCCACTGTAGGTTCCGGAATAGCCAGTTTCATGCCTGAAAGAAATTAAAAATTGAATATTCTAGCAATTTTTGGGGAAAAAACCCGCATTGATCCACCGATGGTGAGACTGAACCTTTCTTACATATCATCAGAATTACGAACTCAAATGTGACCAATATTGTACTGGATATGGATATGTATCATCAGAAATTCCAAGAAGATACAAGAATATTCGATATGTCGTACATTCAGTTTTTAGAATTAACTATTTGTCAATCCTGGACGGATTGTTCATCGATGTGATTAAAATATTACCATTATTAATCTTTAATGACCTGTTTATGTTACATAAATATTAGAAATTTCATACAATTAGTCCATAGAATGCATTATTAGACAATCCTAAGTGTTAATTTTGATTATCGATATGGATTCAAGATCCTTAATAAGTACATGTTCGTTGAAAATAGTAAATCGAGACATTGCGTAACTTTGCGTAGCTTTAATTCTTTAGAGTCGCATAGTGTGGCTAGTCCGCTGTATCTGCTATACAACGCAACAGATGCGACACAATAAAATGCAAGCGGCATCGATTGGTGTGATTGGTCTTGTTCGGTTTTGCACTGCAACGAGTATATTGTCATCTCACAATTATGTGCTCTCAGGTATTGTTTTGGTCATATCTCCATGAAGGATTATCCAATCATAATAAAATTTTGACCAGTTATTTGGAGATATCATAGCTTTGATTTGGCACTACTAAAATTGCAAACTTAAATCGGTACACAAATAGCTCAGTATGTAATCGGAGACTAAACTGTTTGATTACTATTATAATAGGCCTTCAAGTACTGTTTCGTTGATATCTTCGTAACGAAATGTCCGAATGAAAAAAAAATCAATATCATTCTATGGAAATGTTGTAGCTTCCATTTACCGTCAACAGAACTGAAATCGGTTCACAGATGGCTGAGAAACCGATGAGACATTATTTGTAACACACATGCACACACACACACACATACACACACATACACACACACACACACATGCACACACACACACGCACACACACACACACACACACACACACACACACACACACACACACAGAGACATGTGCTCAGTTCGTCGAGCTGAGTCGAATGGTATATGACGCTCGGCCTGTGGGCCTTGGATAAAAAGTCGAGTTTTCAAGCCATCTTAATACCCTTCTATTGATGTAAGAAGGGTAAAAACGGGGAAACTGGATTCACAAGAACCTCAGGAGGTAATCAAGCAAGATGAAAGGCGTTTATAGAAGTAATTTTTTTTCATAAATTGCTTTGCCGAAGCGCAACTCATCTTTACCTTGATTACCTCTGAGAGGTTAGCTGTCCCCGTTTTTTACCCTTCTTGCATCAATAGAGGAAGGGTATTAAGATAACCCCGAAAACTCGACAGGCCAAATACCATTCGACTCAGCTCGACGGAAACTGAGCACCATGATATACCGTGATGATGACAAATCCATTAATCTCGATGTATTGATGATATTTGTCTGATGAACCGATGATGTCATCGATGATATGCGATATTTCAGTATTCAGTGATCTCAATCTCGACCGATGATGACCAGTGTATGTCATTGTAATGTGATGATGATGATATTGATGTATGTGTCAATTACAGATAATGTCTCATCGGTTTCTCCGGCCAAATCTGTGTTCATTTCTGTTGACGTAAAATCGACTACAACATTCCGTAAATTGATGATTGATTTTTTTCATTCGAACATTTCGTGCAATCAGCAGACAGTACTTGAAGGCCTATTCTAATAGTAATCAAACAGTTTATCTCCGATACATACTGAGCTGTTTAATGTACCATTTAGTTCAAATCAAGCATGATAACTGGTCAGAGCTGACCTTGATTGGATAATCCTTCATGACAAGCAAACACTGGTACATAGTGACGAAGCTATACTCGTTGCAGTGAATTTAAGACCGGAGCAAATTAATCACATCGTGCCGCCTTGCATTTTGTGTGTCGCATCTGTGCACGTTGTGCTGCAGCCTAACCGCATATGCGACTCTAAAGTGAAACACGCCGAGACCCTTGTCTCGATTTACTCGGCAGACGTAATACTTATTGGGATGTGAATCCACCCATCGTGTAACAATGTCGTTCTATGGATTTGGTGTATGTGAACAATGTTGTAGCCGAGCATAGGCAGGGTCGTCAAAATTGATATTAGTAATGACACAATCGCATCGATAGTTAATTCGAAGCTAGATGTACGACATATCGAATATTCTTGTATCTTCTGGAATTTCTGATATATCCATGGCGAAGTACGTATTGATGCATTTGAAGTTCGTAGTATCTGATGATATGCTGAAGGTTCAGTCTCACCATCGATGGATCAATGGATTTCCAGAGAATTGCTAGGAATATTCAATTTTGTTTCTTTCAGGCAGCAATGACCTACAGTGGATTCTTTAATGTTCCTGACGAAGTTGGTTCCATAAATTAATACGCAGCCATCATGACTGTTTTGATGTTTTTATTTAAAAGGAAGTGCATACAAACCACGTGCCGGCCCAGAATTTGTAGATAGGAGAAACAATGTGTCATTTTCAGAGTGGATTGTCTCTTCATTTACTGTCGCTATCAGATATCGATCTGACAACCGTCTGTCTACTTCAGCAGGGCCTATCGATAGTAAACAGTGATATTATACGCAGGAAGCATGTCATGAATGGAGATGATGTTCCCTTGCGATAAAACCCAGGCAGCTCAGCCTGTGTGGTGTTAGGCACTTTGGCGGGTCTCTGTCAGGCGGTTACTGGCAATGACCCTCTTAAGTAATATTCGCCTCGTGTATGATGGTTATAATGTGGTAGTGACGCACGATGAAGAAGTACTGGAAAGGCAACAGTAGCTTAGTAATTTGGTTGATGATGGTCTATATTTCCTACAGTGAAACGGAACATGAAGGAAGATATTTTGGCAGAAACAGGGATACAATTGATTAGGTAGTGAGCAAACCGTCCTTCAAACTTAGAACTGTGATCATTCCCTATGATGACTCCCTACAGGTGAGTGAAATCTCCGAGACCCCAATTCTGTATGAAAGCCAGATATGGTCAGATCACGAAAATCGTGGCAATAGTACCCCTTGAATGATGGAATTTTGAGCCTTCATCGTATTTTGCATTGACTCAAAACATATGATGTTTTGATGGGAGATGTGCCCGCAATCGATTTGTACGGTTTTCAACTCGACGGTGATGAGTTCGATTGGATTTTCTCCCTTACTACAAACATGGTATCATTGTGTATCTCACATTTCTGTTGTAATATAAATCTCTGATTATTCGTATTGTCTTCCAGGGACAGTCAATGAACGCCAATGTTATGGTAATTCAGTATCGGCAAAACCAAGGCATGACAGTAATTCAGATATGAATTTCAGTTGACGTCAGTTAGTACAGATAAATTTGATGAAGTTATCTATATTTGATCTGTCAGCAGACTCGTTTCCGGTTTTTGTCAATTTGTTCCCTTTTTATTTTCATTCGTCCCTCACCTGTGCCTTCCAAGTTGCGCTTCATCTTGGCTAATAGATGTTAATCAGACTGGCGTTCAGAAGACTCGGTAGTTCATGACATTCTGTACAAAATCAGCGATTTCAGTAGGGTGGGAGTTTTGGAACGCATGACAATCAGTAGGCAAAGACAACTGCTGGAAATCACGCAGATAAAGAGAGCATTGTATTTTACTATTGTTAGAAGATGCTAGAAAGGAATGCTGAATTTTGCAGGGCATAATTAAATTATAAGATCCTCGTTTAATTCCACGCCAGGAAGGCGTAACAGCGCAGTTGAACGATGCGCCGCAATGTTTACTGACATGCAGCAAAATTCAGAGGCGTTAATCTGGCCCAAATTAAACATGGGAGATATCCCGTGACACAGCGATCTGCTTGCTCCACGTATACATTAGATGCTGCAAAATAGTGTTTTGTGCCGGAATATAACAACGGCTGCAGGCAATTGGACTGGTAATAAACGCTAAGTAGCTGGACAGGTAAGTCAGGTATGAGCATGTAATGCAAGTTTGGAAGTGTTAAATAGATATCAGTCACCCTAGGTTAGTGTTGATGAAACTCGTCTAACTAGCCATAGATGAGTTTAGTGTTGAGGTAGATAATCTTTCATTTGACTTAATCGTACCTTCTCAAACCTTAAGATCACGCTCGAAAAGTACGGCAAATGATCTTCAAAGTTTGAAGGCAGAATGTTTTGAAACTCTCAGGGGAATAAATAAACTCGTATTAGATATTTTGCAGGAATTGAACATTCAATTTCTTCTCCAAGTTGAAATGCCACAACGACTGTCCCTTGCTGTTTACTACTACTTGTTTTGGGATGCCTTTCATATTGCTCGGGTATTGACCGGGGGTCTGGCGTAGGGTACTTATAAAGGGCAACATCGTGCCGATTTCGCTGTAATGCTGCAGTGCTAGATCAATCCTATGGGATGTTGCCTTCTTGACGCGATTTTCCATTATGTATCTTTTGATGATGAGTGATCCGTAATTTGGCTTGTAAGACCTGCCCATCTAGCGCCTGCCTCAATGCTGGCGTTGACCTTTCGAGCTCTCAGAACGATGAGTTTTGCGGATGGCGTCGAAATTTGTGACGTTCGCATGGCTGAGTCTCGTCGTTCAGCCAGCCGCCAACCCATGAACCTCACAGCAGTTATTATATTCTTGTGGTCGTGAAGACACTCTTGCTTTGAGTGGAAGGTAGTCGGCATCTGATCAATCCCGGAGCAATGAATCCTGCGTTTGGGTTGGTCGCTGTTCTCCTCCGCTGAAACCGCTGGGTACTCATCTGGTCTCCTTGAACGATTTTACCAGTCGACGAAATGCAACCGGGTCAGACTGTGACAGTTCCATTCGTAATGCGCTAGCCACTGCAGATTTTTTTCAAGATATTTGGGCTGAATGAAATGAATTCGTGGTGGCTGTCGCCTCCCTGTACGATAGTATTCAGCTCTGGATGTATGCCAACAGAAGTTGTACCCCGCACATATCGCCTAGATAGGCAGAGCCAAGGCTTGCCATCCTCATGCAGCTCATGTAGCTACGCAGTGCGTGTTGTTAATCTGGCTTCCATTAGTGCGCCGATAAAGCAGTTCTGTGTGAACGGCAGTCAGAAAAATGGTGAAATATGAACGGTCAGATATAGTTTCGAAATTAATGAACCAGAGTGTTTCACCAATCAAGCCGCAGGCAGAACCGTTAATTTTTCTCTCGTAGAACCGAATCAGTATTCCGCCGAGCTGACTGGCAGACGTTCCTGGCGTGAACATGATCTCAGGTAAGTTTTTATCTATCTATGGGTGAATAGTGTAATCACGCGTAGAGCTCATAGATATGGTATAAGTGGTACAGAAATTCAGTTACCAGTTTTCTTTGCATGTAATTAGTTTCAATATGATCATTATCTTCAAACTAATTTATAGAACTTTTTACCCAACTATAAATTTTTTTAAATTTGAAAGTTATATATATAAAGTTCGCCGAACCAAAATATTTGGAAGGAATAGTCGGAAAACAATATTTCTGGTATTTTGAAAGATGTCACCTCTATTTTTGTGTGAGGAAAAACTTTATTCATTTTCATACCAAAATGAATCAGGTAACTGTACCTATATACATTATTTCAAGTATGCTGAAGATAGTATGTAATTTGTTAATTTTGAGAATTGGCGCCTAGTCCCCATTTCCAATGATACTATCTTTGTTTTTATTGGTTTTATCGGTGTAGTGAAACAATCAAACAGCTATTTATTGCATAGCTCAGCCCTTTTCCTCATGCATCATCGAACTAGCCTGAAAAATCTTTATTATTTAATTGAATTTTCAGAAAGTACACGTATTGCTGGGCACTGTTTAGTTTGAGCCGGGATTCCAGAAATCATTTGTGACTAGTGGTGACTGGTTTCTGTCAGCTTTTATGTGGCGTATCCCTCCCTAAATCGTTTCAAACGCATAACGACAGACCGATGGTGAGCGATACAGCAGCTTGGTGTCGTTGGAGTAACTGAACAGATTCAGCCAAGTAACCATGTCTAAACTAAAATATTTAGGCCAGTTTTACATTGAAGATATGTTGGCCCCAGGCATAGTCTGTGCCAGTTCTTTGTGTGGTAGCCAATCTGTCAGAAAACAGGTATCCGTTGGAAATCAATCATGCTCATATCAATCGAGAGAAGTTGTACGTTAGATGTCTTTTTACTGCTGCTCTAACAAATTTAAAACCATAAGAACAGGTCTCAAATGAGGCTTTGATGACTCGCAATATTTCGACATGCCTACTATTAAATTTGAAATCAACATGTTTCTGATGCCTGCCTAGTTGAGTTCAGCCTATTTCCAGAGTGATAAATACAATGATGTACCCAAAGTTAAAATTGTGACAAAGAAGCAATTGCAGTTTTGCTATCGCTATCTGAAATTCGCATTATCAGAGAATTTCGCCTCGTAATCCGCAAGCGTTTTATGGATTTCAAATGAAACCGTAGCTAGTGATGATACCGAAGCGGCACGCAGATTCCTCGAATTGTGCTTTTATGCCTCGACGAGCAACCGTTGTGTGTTCTACCGTACTCAATACCGCAACAGCACTGTCAAGTGTTCTATTTTTATTTTGCGCTGATCCTCCTTGCTCCATCTCCCTATAGCCCGTTTAATGAAATGAGCAGAGCTTAATGTAGTATGTGCTGATATTTGCTTCATTTGTAATGATGCTATTTTCTTGACAATCGAAACGAGCTGTGGAACATTCCGTTCTCTTCAACATGAGAATGACAGTGTTCTGAATGGAGCCATCGCGCTGGCGTATGATTTCGATTCTCGTTATGATTGTGATATTTTTATTGAGCCATTAATTTTGAGTCTAATGCCACGCAGCTACTGGTCGCTACGCAGCCTCACGCATACGATGAATTTTCTAAGTGATAGTGCGCCACCATTGTAATTATGTATGATATGATGTCTACCCTCACCCATTGTAGCCGCAATAGAATCCGACAGCAATGGGCTCTCCTCTGTTAGACAGTCAGACAATAATACTGCTTATCACAAGTATGCGGAAATGAATGGACGGGATAGATAAATCGATAAGCAACGTGATTATACGTACTCCACGGGATTCTCAAAGTCTCCTTCCAACAACAGATTGAACAATTGGTCAAGATCAAGCCATCTAACATGAGGATAGCCAATGACCCTTCTATTCACCAGGCATTGTAATGGGGGAGTTGGCATTCCCACTCTTCCCATCAGAATGCTTCAATCAGGTGTAATTCTCATGAAATATTTATGGGATGAATATTTTTCGTAGCCAGATAGTACCTGAGCATTCGGCAATGCCGATCTTCATTCAGATAATTCAATGTAATTTGCTATGCCTACTCGTTCGTTTGCAACAATGCAATCCATTGAACACACAGACAACATCTGCTATATTTTTATTTACTGTTGCCATGATATTCTTCTTCTTGTTACAATTTATAACGGCAATCTACATTTAGCTGTCGCAATAGTTAATGCTCCTGAGATTAGAGTTGTATATGTGCTAGGTAGCCACCATCCCAAACCTTATTATGTATGCAGCTCCACTTAATAGCAAGATCAAATTGGACCAGGTTACATCCACTGTAGCTGTATGAAAGGCCACTGTGTGATGATACAACAAGCAGACACTGTAGTATCTCCAACCTTTTGATCAACAAATCGAATAATCAATTCATAATACTCGTGCTACTACCGGAATATTTGTTAGAAGGGCGCATCCTCGCTGAAGGCCTGTTGGAGTAGGAGATCAACTATCACAATCGTAGGATAGAGAATGACTGTTATTGCTCCTAAACCGGTTATCGCTGCTCATTGTCAATTCCGGCTGATCGAGCCCTGATACTCCACTCCTCAATGTCGTATGAAGTAGTATAGTGAATATTAGGCTGATAACAGATATAGTGAATGATTGTATGAGGCATTTAATGGTGTAATTCCGTTTTTAGGCAATTTAAGACAATATGGCTATGAGAAAGGTATTCCAACTGTATTTTACAATACTTGGAGATATCAATGGATGATCTGAAATCTCATGGCATTTGAAGAATGTGGCCAAAAATTTGGTCTCTTCATTTCCTTGCATTACAAACCTTTTTGTAGTGAAGTCTCACAGATACTATGGCAATTTTATCAAGTATGCATGGCTT
>JASCZW010004590.1:141299-242708 GCA_034211315.2 Aedes japonicus | reverse complement strand
TATTGTACCAGACCAAAGTGTTGCTCGTCGCCGTTGATCATTGGACTAATGACGTGCTGGAAGGCCATCATCAGTCAGTAGCAACCGAGCAAAGCCAGATAATCAGTACGGGCACTGCTGGCGCTTTTCGCAATGTAGCAACGATATTCTTACTGCTCCCGTTCTTTTTGAACCGATGCGTCCAGTCCCGTCAAAACCAGCGCGCGCGCTCACCGAAACCTGACTTCTACGGTACACATTGCCGGAAATCAACGTGTATAACAATTGATACTGGGAGAAGCACACAAGTCTCTTTATCGGCTGGTCACATGAACCCGCCAGGCCAATCTGGTACTGGTTTCTGCACTGCGAATTCAGTAATCCCATTCTGGCACGTGACCTACGAGCAGATGTTCCGCGGTGCCGAATCTCTGCTCTCGGCAGGAACATTTTGGCAGGCGGAACTGGCCGTATGGAATCGATCAAGGCTCGGCTTCAGTGTGAACGCAATTCCAAGATAGGACTGACGTATTGTGCTGTTCAATTTTGAACGATTCGCGAACGTTCCTGTTAAAGACGTCCTGACGTGACCAGGCGCCACTCGGCCACCGATCCATCTTACGTTGCGGACTGCGGCGTATTACTGCAACATTCCGCTAAACGGCGCGGGTGCAACCCGGTACAACGACGCGCAGGATTGGGCAGTACCGGTGCAGCTCCGCCAGGCGGCCAGTCTGGCGCTGATGCGTCTGCCGGCGGTTACCTGAACCGCAGTGCCTGATCAATGTTTGGCTGGGCCATTGCGACGGGGGCGATTCTGGTCAGGCTGGCGTATTGTAGCGATGACTTGGTTTCGAAAGTGATGTTCTCAAGGAAGATCCTCGATTCGCTGGAACCGCCCAATTAAGAAAAATATTGGGCAATCATTGAAGAATACCTCAGGAGAACTCAAAAAAACCGTTGAAAATGAAAAGAATAGTTCAAAGCTTTTTCTAATAAAACGAGTCTTGATTTAGAAAGTTGTAGGCAGAATTTATGCAGCCTGCTGATTACTCGATCCACTACACTCCTCCCTGTCCGTGATTCCAATTAGCTTGCACCCTTTTTTAACCCGACCAAGCTCGATCAACCAACCACAAGAGGCTTGGTAGAACCATCTGCACCAACACGATCGTTGGTGTTTACATACTGTAGATCGATTATGTCCTGCTGTAGTGTGTAAACAGTGGTACTGTATATCTCATGTTTCATCCACGAGATCAGTATCGCCGACCACTTCGTCAACCTACTTCCGCTGAACCAGCGGTTATGACGGTTTCTTCAATTGCGTAAATTCGTTGACCACATCCAGTGCCTTCGTCCCGAATTGCTGCAATACTGGCTGACTACGTTACTGCGAAGAAATATCTGTTAAACTGCCAACCGCTTCTTTGTAGCGACCTTTGTCATTTCCACCTGTTCCTTTGCCGACGTCAGACACATTGACTTGTCAGTAACGCTTGGCTCGAATGGTGCCGTTGGATGGCGATTCTTGTCGGTACGCCTCCAGCGGCTTCCCGACATATTTATCACAATTACAGCATTCGTTCTTCGCGTTCATATTGCGCGAGATTCGAGCAGGAGCAGAACTTTGCTTCCCAGTCTACCTTCTATCTGAAGCGGTGCTGGTATTGTTTTCGTTCTTACCATCTTCCGACAGTTGAGCAGGTGAATACATGCAGGAAGTCGTCAGCATCAATTGTAACGAACAACATCTTTCCTCCGAATAACGAAGTCGCTTTATCTGTTTTCTGACTGCTCTCTGGGCGGAATTCTCGTCTGACCCAGCCTGTACGGCTGTTTTGTTTCAGACTCACCAGACTGCCTGGAAAGCCGTACGGCGCCTTGCGCGTAATACCTGCAAACCTTGGCTTGGTCGCCGGCAGCGCCGGCGTCCGTCTAATCACGGCAGTCTTCAGATCCGCTTGTTGCCAGATCGCCTTATACCTCTCCGGCAGAATCGTCCATCTCCCAAGTTTGTTCCGCTTTTGACCTCTGTCATCGCTCATCGCCTCGTCCATTGATTCCGGTCTGGCCTGCACGAAGAACCTCTCGCGCTGTACGGGGTTGGATCATTCAGCGGACTGTCTGCATCACATCCTGCTCGTCAGAATCTGGGAATATGTTTGTGAAACAGAACTGTAAAAGTATATTCTGAATACTAGCCGGGGGGATGGCGCTCCCCGACCGCCGCGCTCCGACTCTGTTACGCACTTCAGAAATTGGTCTATCAAGTTGCGATGGGAGCGCAGTATCGTCAACAGCGTCATCAGAAGTCCCGCAGCCGTAACACTGATGTGCTTGATCTGGCGTTCCTCTACTCCATTGCTTCTGCGTCAACATCATGACTCGCTTCTTCTTGTCTAAGCAAGCCAACTCGATCTCCAGAAACTCGACCAGTCGCCTCGGTCAGCGCACTCTTCGTCGATAGTGACTAAGTCACAGCTAATGATGACGTCACCACATCTGGATCCTTACAATCTGAAACCCTGGGTGTCTTCGAACCACATATTTTTCAAATGTATCCAGATGCTTCTTTGGAAATGTCGTGCCGTCGAACGTCGCTTGACCGGACTACGGTTGTTGACGTCCTCGCTCGAAATACTTTCCATTGAATTATGAGCCTACTTCTACGTAAATTACCGAATACACAGTTATACGATTATAATTATTACAATGATGTGCAATAATAGCTTCACCAACTCATAAAATTACGATAGGGACCTATTAAATCACCTTATTCATCCATTGCAAGGCATCAAAGATCTAACCTCAAGATCGTTTGAAATTATAATCATTATTCTAAGAATTTTTAAATAAACTCATAACTTTTGATCATGCAACAGATCAAAGATCATACTCAAGAATATTTTGAAATGGCAAAACATCTAAAATTATATGTTATGTATTAACTGTGCAATAGTGTCTCATGGGCTTTATTAAATCATAAGCACGGTGAACCTCGTAAATTTGCCATACGGTGTAAAACATCAAGATATTAACTCAAGAAAGTATTTAGATACCGTAAATATTCTGAAAAATACTGTATTATGACTGTGTTACTTCAATAACTACCCAGCGACTTTCAACTCATAAGTACGGCAGAGACCTCGTAATCACCTTGTTGATCTAGTAGAACATCAAGACCTTCTTAACGAAATAATTTTGGCGTACCGTAAATATTCAGGCTTACTATTCTTATGACTTCCAGTTATGCAATGATTTCCCATGGAGCTTTTAATTCTTAAATTACGATGATTTCTTTCGTAAAATCCTGTATTGGTCGCACAAAAACATCAAGATCTTAACTCTAGAAAGTGTTGGGTATCCGCTTAGATATTCTTAGAACACTGTAAATGTAACATTGACATACTTCTTACCCTTTCTATTGTCTGGGTGTTGTCGATTAATGCATTAACCGGTTTCTGCTGTTCCAAACTAACTACGGACCATTTTTGATGTCGCACTCCATCGCCGCATGCTCACTTTCGCGTTCCATTCGTATTTATAAATCACATTATCGCTCACTGTCTTCAACTTTTTGCCGGTCTATCGTTCAGCCATGCTCTTGAACGCTTATACTTCTTTCACTTCATCCTTGGACTCATCTTTGACGGAAAGCATTAAAAGTGATAAAATATCCAATAATTTTGGTTTATAAGGGTTCTGAGCATGAATTGAACTTCAAGAATGCTGCTAAAACCATGATAAAACCAACGGCCATTCGCCGGGATCAGTTTCCCTCCGTTCGATGCCACTTCGAACGGTCACACAAATCCGAGGGCCTGGCTCCAATGTACTCATTGATCTTGTATTGCTGGTAAGGAAACTTCAACTGAAGCCGTTCGTCGCCATCGTTTCTTCGCCGCATGCTGGTATGGCCAAATCGCCTGTATGCCACTTCGATCTCATTGCCTGGCGAACCGAAGCAGGAAGCGGTTGCCACAGCTTATACAAATCCTCCTTCGCGACTTCGCGGCTCTGGTCTTCCATTGGCTCGGGTGCTTCATTTATGGCACCTTGCAGTCGTTGCGGTAAACGTCATGTTGAACTCCTTCCGAACAAATTTTGCCGGGCGGATAATAGAATTCCGCCGCTAAATCAGGAACCTCCATCAAGACCTTTTTGAGCTTCGACAGGCCCTCGACGCACTCTGAATTCGCGAACCTCTGGGTTTGCCGTCATGTTGCTTTTATTCGCTGTCCCAATTATGATACGACGCTATAGCCGATGTGAATTCGCTTCCTTCTGGCGCAGAATCAGTACCATCCTCGTCATCCAACGTTGTCGCCATTCTTGCTTCTTCCAGTTATGGCGGAACCATCGCCCTTCTTTTGGCCACCATTCTTCCGGTTGCGTTGACGTTGATCACTGTAGAACGCACCTTCTTCGCTGTTGCTATTCGATCCCATCTTGACCTGTCGGACGCATTGACGCCTGTCCAGACGCTTCCAATCCATCACCATGCGAGCGTAAATTTCCGGTAGTCCCATCGGAAGAATCTACGCTGACCGCAAATTGATTTCAGCTAACATGACTCGTCGACATTACCGCGTCAACAAAGGCTTCCGTGGTGGTGCAGAGCCGAAAGTGAAGTCGATCTTCTTTGGAGTATGAGCGGCCGCCACCGCTGTAGTCTTCCTGCTCCATCTACCACAAGCAGAGGAACGAAGACAGGATCCGATGGAACAGCGATGGCAATCAGTGCCTCACAGCACTACACAAACAGATCAACAAGGGAAGTTCCGGAAGTAACTTCCGATCGTCTCTGTCTTAAGTTTGCCGCCCATTTTGCGCGGGAAGATTAACCTTCCCAGGTTCGAAAAAATTCTTCTTCCCATTCTGCCGGTGAGGTGAGCATGGCATTCGGTAATCGATGCCCCTTTGATGCGTGGACCCGTTGACAGGTCGGCTGGCTTTAGACTACAGCTTCCAGTACGGAGCCGGTGGTGAAGCTGCTCTGCGTTTTCCTCTCACCAGAGTACCGGAGAATTAACCACAGCATCGCGAGTCTTCCAGGCGCGAATGAGCACCAACGACTTGCATGGCTTTTGACCTAACGCTGACTGGAGCGCCAGCGCGAATTATGGCAGAAGATCGCAACCCTCAGCAAGACGAAGAAAGAAGCGCCCCAACTTGGGAATTCTTGTTCGACTTTGAAAAGCGCAGCCCCTCCCGCCCGCCTGTCAACGCCGCAATGACCTCCACCAGATGCCTACAAATTACTCATACCCCAATCAGCACCACGGAAAGTAAGGTAAATTACTGAGCAAAGCTCAGTCACGTAGAATCTATTTACCTGCAGGTACGCGATACCAATAGTACACTTTTATCCTCATTTACAACTGCGAACTCCGCGAACAGCGAGCTGGCGAAATATTAACCATGAGCCAAAATAATGAAACAACTTCTGTACAGCAGAGCCACTTTAATTGTGAAATGAGATTGTATTGTACTTCGAACATACCAAACTTGTACGAGCAATGAGATACGCGAAGAATAGCGAACGTAAAATTGATCGAAAATAACCAGCCGGGCAGCAACTGCTGCAGCAATTCAATCTTCGTCATCTTGGGCCAACGACTTCAATTTGTCGAAGTGTAGCATCTTTGGCGTCCATTACCAAGCTGTAGTTAATTTTCTACAGGCCAAGTCTGCTATCGCTTCTGCATTGTCCCCGACCGATCCCAAAACTTCAACGATGATCTGTCTTATTAACTAACATTCTCTTCAGAACTTCTGATTGCAATAAAGTTCAGCCCATAACTGTAATAAAACAGTCTTGATTGTGGAAAAATTGACGGAATAGGTTTATCCGTCTAATTTATCTAATACCTGATGCAGACTATCGATCACAGCGAAAAATAAATTGGCGCTCGGCATCAAATATGGTGAATGCGAACATGAAATGCAAACTTCATCCAAATAATTTTCACCATGTTTTGAAGATATGAACACGAAAGAAACACGAATTGATCGCATTGTTCTCGCTGTAATAACTAACGGTACTTAACAATCATGTTTGCTTAATTTTTGACCGTCACCTGTATTCAATAGTAGATGCATCTATTATTGTACGTATGGTATAATATTTTTGGCTTTTTGAGATTACTAATATTTCATGGATTTAACCTTCATATTTGTATTTCATGGTTTGTTTATCAGATACCATTTATGTTTGATCAGTTCTTCTTTAGCATCAAATATTGTACCACATTCGCTTGTGCCGCTTTAATGGTATTCTGGGTAAACTACATTACCGTATTTGAAAGCTTTATGGCACCTTTTACCGACTGCAGTAGGAGGAACCCTCTGCGCATCGGTCACCTTTTACCTTCCTACAGTTAACGGCAATTTGTGGCAATTAGTCTCAATTTAGGAACAATTTGGTAAGAGTTGTGTCTTTTTTAATAATGATCAACGTTGTTTCGAATCTGGCATCCCTACAACAATCACAATATCTGCAGGTAGGACCGCACCATCGTTGGTGGTGGTCCAGACTTGTTCTGAATACCAAAATTTCTAAAATTGAAATTTCTAAAATTTCCAAATTTGTGAAAGCCCACTGTCACAGCGATATTTTCCAGAATTCTTCTCGATATTCTTGAGGCACAAAGACGGCATTTATTAGACACCATAAACTTCTTAACATATATCCACTGGCATTGATTACAAATTTCTTGTAACTTCGGTTGCCTATTCGATTTCTGTAAGTAGTTATTGTTTCTCAATGCTATTTGTATCCGGTACATTTAATTTTTGAAAATAACATAAAAATGTTTCGTCTCCAACAACTTGATCACTAAAATTATTCGGTGATCCAAGATCTCATAGCCAATTTTCCTAAAGTCCCAGCAAAGCCACCCTACAACTCAAAAATCACGCAATAAACCTCTCCGACTGCAAAAAAAAGCGCTTTGTCCCATCTATTACCATTAGGTGGAATGGATTTTCAACATTCACTTTATTTTGAGCGGTATTTTTAAATGACCATGCTCCACCGGCAATATTTAATTGGCCTCCCCCGTACTGACAAGCAAAAGCCGCGGACGAAGCCAGTCAACGAACCCTTCAAAGTTCTGCCTGGAGATGAATTTTGCCGGCTGGGTTTCGCTGACTCTCGCTCATATGGAACATTGTGAGCCGCCCTCCCGCATCGGCCGCAACCACCGCAATCATCAGTATTTGCGTGTTATGGTCCTCTGGAACGACTTTTCCACCATTGTTTTGGCCCTTGTCATTTAATGACGCCAAATAACTACGATGAGGAAATATGCTAGTAAATATATTTTTGGATGAATAGTTTGCGTTGAAGCGAAATTGAGGGGGTCAAAATAGAATCGAAATATTTTTCACCGGCTAGCAAGCGTTAATCTCGGTGCATTAAATTCGCTGAATGCGACGACGACGACGATGATGGTGGTGGGAAAATGGGAATCTAAAGTTCGTTTTTCACGGGGAAGGGTGATGGCGGCGGTCCCCAGCGAATTATGGTTTCTGCAAGCCAAATTTGGCCATAACATCGACCACTTGAAGGCGGCGACCGTGACTGAACGACATTTTTCAAGTAATTATTGAATATTTTAAATTCGCTGCTGGTTGGTGGCATTGTGATTTTCTTCTTCTGTAGGAAGGCAGGTAAATAAATATTCAGCGGCTTTAATTTGAGACTTTGAATAATCTGAATTTGAATCATTGCTGGAATTTTCAGAATTATGAATATAAGATGAATGAACATTAAATGCGTTAGATTTTGTATTAAAGACGATGTGATATAAGAAGGCGCAAAAATGGTAGATCGGCTGAAGAAATTTGATCAACCGGTGCAGAATAAAGTGTAATTTTTAATTCTGTTAATTCCTGAAAACTTTATTGAGCTTGGGGAAGATGACCTGAAACATGCTGTTGTGCAGAAAATAGATAATTTAGCACAAAGTGTAAAAATTAATTTTTCAAACCAAATGTTACCAAAAATGATTTCACGCAAATATTGACAATTTCAACTGCGCCGGAGAAATTACTAGTGCTACAATAAAGATCACGGGAATATTATTATTTTCAAATAGTGACACAAAAGAGAATGCTAGATTTGGCACAAAAATGGCGAGGATATTTCTAATGTACAATTTTATTCAGATAACGCCTGAATCTAGCCTTTTGTACGAAAGATTGCAAACATTGTTGCATGGCGCATGAAATATTGCATACAATTTCGCTGCTTGCACGCCTCCTTTGGGGAAAATAAATGATACCACTTTGCAGTTAAGCACAAAAGTGTAAAAATTGAGCTTATCTTAACCAAATGTTTAAAACTGTTCGCAAATATTGACAATTTTAACTGCATAGAAAAAACAGTTACTAGTACTTCTAATGAAGATCACCAAGAATATTCTACTTAAATGAGTCAAGTAGGTTTTGGAGAGTACCTCGACAACCAAAAAAAAAACACCCCAAAACATACGGATCAAGTACTTACTCGCTTGGAGATGTCCTGAACACAAACTTCCAAATACTTTTTCCCAGGACTTCCAGGCGTGTGAAATTTTCTGCGATTCATTTGATCCCACTACCTGAGCATCCATTAGCTGTAAATGGTTTGCTATTTTGTTTTGTTTTGTTTGTGATTTCTTGTCACCAAAATCGTGAAGTGATAATCAACCTAACCTGTAAATCATATGGAAAGGACTCATCTTCTTTCTCATATAAAGCACTTGAAGGACAAGAACGGGTGCCGTAAAGACAAACTGAATACAAAAGCTGCGCCCGCAGATAAAAAAATCATTGAATTTTTCATCGCTATCTAATCCACACAAATGGAATACTAGATTTGGCACAAAATAATGAGGATATTTCATGTAATTTTGTGCCAGATAACGCCTGAATCTAGCCTTCTGTACGAAAGATTGCAAACATTTGTTTGCATGGCGCATGAAAGATTGCATACAATTTCTGCTGTTTACGTACGCTTACATTAAATTTTTTTTTTCACGTGTGCACTAAAAGCTTGTTGGGCTAAAAATGACATGATTCATAATTTTCTAAAAGTCTCCACGGCTTAGAAATTTTAAAGAGACAAGATGGATGGCGACCCGTATTTGGAAAACAATTGAGAACTGCTTTCCAACAGATCAACTTGCAATTGTGCCGCTCCGAGATACTAATTTTGGGGTAATCATCTGAGCAATGGAGTTACAGTCGAACCTTTAAGAGTTGTCAACTTGCGTGATTGGTAGGTTGAAAATTCAACGATTTTTAAATTTTCTTAATCTTGTTTAACACCAAACTGTCTCCAACCGTGACCGATCGAACGCTTCTGGGCATTTATAAAGAGGACACTTTTGTAACGCGTATAAAGCAGGAGCTTTACTCAATTTTGATGGGATTCGCTTCATCGTGTAATTCGATACACTGACAGACGACTGTCATTTTTTTCTGAGTCAAAAAAAGTTTTGAGACGATCTGCCAATATCCAGAACCAGAAGCGGCCCTGCAAACCGGAAAAGAAGAGCTTCTGTTATCCGAAAAATCAAACTCAGTCCGAAAGGTTGTCAAAAACGAATACTCCCATCGTTGGATTTGTCCAAAGCGTCAAAAAGAGGAATAACATCAGAACAAACAAAAAGCAGCAAACGTAGCGCGGAACAATTGACACGAGCCAAAGAGCGATGCCGGAAGCTTAGTAAAGAGTGTTTCGATCAAAATTTGGTCGACCTAAAATTGACCCATTTCCCTTCATCGTGCATTAAAAGGTTTGCGTGTAGCATTATGCCTCTATTTTGGTTTCAAGATTAGCACTTCAGTCATCAAAATGTCTTCGAAGGAAGAGAAGCAACGCATCAAAATTTTGCACTTTCATGGCGAAAATCCAAACAACTCTCACGCCAAGATGGCGAAATTGTTGAATGTGGCTAAATCAACTGTTACCAACGAATTAAAAGTGTTCGGTGAACGTTTGTCGGCGGTCAGGAAAGCTGGATCGGGAGAATTGAAAGCCGGAGGCCACAGCGACGATAAAAAGAGTTGCCCGCTGTTTCGAGCGGAACCCCAACCTCTCCTTCCGAGACTTTAAACAGCTTCCTGGACAGAAATTTTCTACGGCAACCGGACGGGAAAGGTGGTGGATATTTTCAGGCACATTAAACTGTCAAAGCGCGAAGAAATATCGGCATGGCGGATGGTCATCTGTACCTGTGGTTTGAAGAGCAACGTTTACATTGCAACCGGAGAAACTCGACCGAGCGTGATCGCAATTTATCTGAACGAGTGCCTACATAATCGTCTACCGCCTTTCCTGAAGCGACACAATTGTTCCGTTCTATTTTGGCCGGATTTGGCCAAGATGCAAAGCATTTACGGAAAGAAGGCCATGGAGTGGTTTGCTGCCAACAACGTTCAAGTGGTGCCCAAGAACAAGAACGCTCCCATCACGCCAGAGCTCCGCCCAATCGAACAATATTGGGCCATCGTCAAGCGGAACCTTAAGAAGACTCAAAAGGCTGTTGAGAGTGAGAAACAGATCAAGGCAAACTGGCGTTCCGCGGCGAACAGAATCCAACCTCCACGTGTTTTTTATGGCTATTCAGCGGGAATGGATCCTATGGTCCAGGTACGTTTCCGTCTATACAATCGTATCATATTCTTCCTCCGAGACTGTCAGAAAGAACGCGTCGATGTTGGTCCTCATCCCACGAACGATCTGATAGTATATCCGCGATTCATTCGAGAGCTGGAAATCAAAGCGGATTCAGGTAGCGAAATTTCCAAATAAAAATCATACTTGCCTGAGGTTGCAGGCCGGAAGCTTCCTCTTCCGTCACCAGCAGCGTCTTCATAGATGCCAAAAGATGTGGTGAAGTCAGTAATGCATCAATGCATTCACTTACAATCGATTCATCAGAAAATTTTACATACGATAGGCATGCTTTGACTGTCTCGTGACATTTTGAGCACAGCATCCTTAGTCCAGTTCATACGGACAACCATTATCCACCAACAAGCACCCAGCCCATCCGAATCATCGCTGTACCTAACCACGAGGAACCAACCGATGAGTGAGCAATCATTGCTAAAAGGACTGATTTTAGTGCACTTTCATGCAAACACCCTCTCACCTAATGGTGAATCCACCTATGCATCGCCAATCGTAGCAACCCTGTTGTGTACAGAAATAGAAAATGACAGTTTTATTTGCAGCAGCCTTAGTGAAAACAGTCAAGTCGTTACTTTCGCCTACTTTGTTCGTACTAGCAGCTCCATTCGGGAGCGAAGAAGATGGACATCGTTTGACCTTTCGTGTCCTCTGGATATATCCGATCCAGCATTTACAACATCCTTCAGGAGCGTCAAATGGAAGTCAGATTCTGGTCGCCCGATTAAATGCAGCAGAGGCTGAAGAAGAACACTAAGAGCAAAGCAGCGTCATCGTTTCGTGGATTGGGCCGAGAGGTTGCTGGAACCGGCCAAACGGTGAAGAAGTTTCTGGGCAAGTTGGCCATTGGTATACGGAAGCGACAGCTTTCTAGCGAAGCACGAGGTCGTGATCAAAATGGATGACGAGACTTTCTTGATACCATTTAACCCCTTCTACTTTTAGCATTTCAAGCTTATTGCTTTTACAATTCGCTTATTGCTTGCTCTCAACTTAGTGTTCTAAATCCACAATTACTAATTGAGAGCTTTTGATGCCAGGTACCATTTTTGCATTAGTATAGTTGTGTGGCAAGTACAATCATACCCTATCCCCAGAGAGTCGAGAAATTTTCCTTATCGAAAAATTCCTAGACCAGGCCGGGAATCGAACCCAATCACATGCATGGTATTGCTTTGTAGCTGTGCCTTTACCGACTAAGCTAAGGGAGAACCCCGTGTGACTCGTCAAGAGTTGTTAACTTTCCCGATTATATAAACCTCAACGATATCTTGTGAGTGGCACTAACAGCATCTATAAAGTTGGTTTAAATCGCTTCCTATATTTAAAAAAAAATCAATATCTCGTTAAAACCAACGGTAAGCAGAATAATCTGAACTGTATGGAGAACAGACATGCTGTCAAACTAATCCTTTTATCCAGTGAATGACAAGAGAGATTAGTAATTTTCATTTCATTCCAATTGCCTTTACTGCTAGATTATTTAATGTGCAGACTTCTTCAGTGTCGTGTACTATACTATCTTGTACTAATACCCTACTTCCTCTTGTTTCCCCAATAAATTAAACCAACCTCAGTTTATGCGTGTGGCCCCAACAATGCATGTTCAATGTTATTTTAAATCGATTAAAATCGCACGGTTCGTTGTTTTCCAATAAAGTAAACCACTATGACTTGTTGTGCGTGTCTTTAACAGCATCCTGACCATTGGTTCAAATTGATTTAAATCGATTCTCAAGAGTAGAATTGTTAATTTTCCCGATAGAATAAACCACTACGATACCTTGTGCGTGGCACTAACAACATTTATACAGTTGGTTGTAATCGGTACTATTATTTGAATGTATTTTTGTGCATCTCGTTAAGACCAACTAAAAGGAGAATAATCTGAACTAAATGGAGAACAGACATAAACAAAAATTCAGCGTATCGTTTTCTTACACGAACTATGCGTTCGAAGTGATCCTTTTACCCAACGCCCCAGTGATTGTTCGGTGAATTGCAGAGGCTTGATGGGCTTCCAATAAAATGTGAATGAGATCCCAAAATTCGGTTTTCCCAAAATAATTCTCACAAAAACTTCAATGGAGCTCTCAGCCAATTGAGGTTAAGTT
The DNA here is from genome assembly GCA_034211315.2 of Aedes japonicus. NCBI lineage: Eukaryota > Metazoa > Arthropoda > Insecta > Diptera > Culicidae > Aedes > Aedes japonicus. The sequence goes on along the minus strand of JASCZW010004590.1, from coordinate 229,928 downwards.
TTTGTAGAAGATTCAGGACCTGATTTGGATTCAATGGAGTGGAGTGGAGCTTAATCGATTCACCACCGTAGCACCCAGCTGTTTCAATCAGTTGTTTTGTAATTCTAGCAAGGTTTCATGTAAAACCACTAAATAATCTCCAATCGAACAAATTTCATCAACACCGTTGCAAGAAGTACAGAGAAGCGTTCCAAGGTGTCCAAGGTGTTCGATGAAGTTCCGCACGACTCTAACTTTCACTTTTTTTTAAACACTATTTTTTTTAAAAACTTTTTTGAACGTATTAGTAGAACGATTGTGATTGGGAAACTAGGAGAATCTAAATTTTAAATTCTCCTAGTTTCCTAGTCTCTAAGCCTAAGAAATCTAAAAAAGGTAAAAAATTTCAGTAATAATTAAGAAAAAGTAGCATCATAAAAATCAAAACCAAGTCGTTTGTCACATTTGTTGAATATTTTCATTGAAAAAAAAAACATGATATGGAAAAGATTCATTTCTGAATTATTGGAAAAAAGCACCAAAAATGGACGAGTTCCTCGACACCCATCAACCGGCAATGGTATTATGAAAGAAATCTGTTTGCAAAAACCCGTTAAGTGACTATTTAAAGGAGTTTCAATCCTGGAGCTAGACAGTGATAACTCTCCAGTCCAGCAGCCCATTGCAGAATGTCTGTAGAGGCACACCCATTCGGAGATTAATTCAACATAAAATAAGCGACGCTTGTAAACATTATCGATTTCATTTGGATAAGAGTCCTGCAACACACTTCCAGATTTGGAAACCTGAAATTTCAAAACCAGGCACGTATTTGGTATTATTTGAAAAAAAGATTTTTATAATATATTGATAATCAGATTGATCTCACCAAAGTTCTATGCTTGTTTATCTGTAAAAAGTAAAACCTTCGACGTTGATTCGTAGTTAATTTCATGCATTCGCGAAAAATAAGTGGGAAGGACGCGGCTGGGTAGCCTAAAATTAACCTGCCTCACTAACACAACTATCCTTCCCTTGGCAATTGTAGAGATGCAGTGGTGATCACGGTTTTCAATAACAAAGATTGTCAAACTAAACATCCACTCACAAGATATCGTTGAGGCCTCCCCAAAAGACAGTGAGGATGTGGCCGGCGCCGGTACTGATCTATAAATAGAATTAGTGAACTTGTACATTGAAGATGTATAGCTACTCCTAAGCTCCATCTATGTGGTTCTCTGTGCAACTACACTAGTTCTGATCAGTAAAGGAGTAGCAACTACGATATTGCACGGTCTGCATTCGGGAAAAATAAGTGGGAAAATGCCCATTAGTTAGGCAACCAGCATTACAGCATTGGGTACATACAAACATAAAGGGCGAACACGAAATTATTGCGACACCGAAAATGTCATGCCAATTTTCTTATAATGTTTAGAATCAAACCAAAATTTTAGGGTAGTTTTATACATATATTTACTTTAAAAATCAAAAGAAAAGTTAATCGATGGAGCCTTGAGTGTAAAATTGAACGCATTTTCGCTTGATGCCCTCCATCAAAGTCTTTACAGTGTCATCCGGTACCAGTTTCTCAGTTTTTTTTTCCATTTTCTTAACATGTCCTTCTCGTCTTTGACTGTCTTCTTGCTCTTCCGAAGTTCCCGCTTCATCATTGCCCAGTACTGCTCCACCGGGCGCAGCTCCGGACAGTTTGGCGGATTCATGTCCTTTGGATCAAAATGGACAGAATTGACCTTATACCACTCCAGGACACTTTTAGAATAGTGGCATGATGCCAAATCTGGTCAGCGGAGCTGCTGCGACATGCCGATCTTTTTAGCCAAATCACAGCTTGAGACGTCTGGATTTGCTTTAATCATCCGCTTCACTTTTCCCTCTGTCTTTTTGTTCTCCGGTCCCGGTTTTCTTTCAGCTCCTTTACCGTGGTCCAACGTCAACCGCTCCTGGAACCGCTTCAACACTCTGGAGACGGTTGAATGGTGAATGTTCAACATTTTTCCCAACTGCCGGTGCGACAGGTCAGGAAATTCCAGGTGTTTGGAAAGAATTTGTTCTCTCGACTCGCGTTGGTTCGCCTCCATTTTCGTTGAATCGAAAAACACGACTTCGAGTTTGACAGCATGTAAACAATACACATCAATGAGAAAGTGTGCAAAATTTGGTTGATTTTTACCCAATGGTAAAAAAGTTATGCCCTGTTGAATGTGTCGCAATAATTTCGTGTTCGCCCTTTAGTCCAAAGTAACTACTCTTCTATCTCTTCCAAAGAAGAGTGGAATCCAGTGGAAAAAACCAAGTTCACAGTTCATGGGAAAAAAGTGCGACTTTTGTCAGATGACTTCCTTACAATTATGGTGAGAACAAACTGCTGAATTAAACTGAGCTAATCATATTAAAACGAAGATACACTTGGTTATGATTCTTAAAAAGATTCAGCTAGGTGAAGTTCAATATAAATGTTGAAAAATAACACCTTTAAGCAGCAATCAAGCTGCATAGGAGATTTGTGGTAACTTCTTATGAACTTCGCTAAAGATTACCATAATGTAAAGTTGTAGTTTCAGCTTTGAAGCTTCTAAGCAACTCCATGGTGGCCCTCATGAGAAAGTCTAAAATTTCCAAACCAGGCACATATTTGGTATTATTGAAAAACGTTTTTTTTATAATATATTTATAATCAGATTGATCTCACCAAACGCCGCCTCTGAAACAAAATTAGTTCGTTCATCTGTGAAAATTATAATCTTTGACGTTGGTTCGTAGTTAATTTCATGCATTCGCGAAAAATAAGTGTTAAAATTAGCTTTGCCGTTAGATATGCAACCAGCATTACAGCATTGAGTGCATACGTAAGTATTCTAAAGTAGCTTCCTCGCTTACTCTTTCAAAGAAGCCAGAAAACACCTAAAACATTATATAAAATCTTATATAGGAGCTTCCAAAATAACCCTAGACAACCTTTGGTTTGCAAAAAAGCCTGAATTGTGGAATCAAAATTTAACTTCCACAGAAGTTTGCCCATTAATACCTTGACTTTGATCTAGACCTCCGACTTTTGTCAGATGAATTCCTAGCAATTATGGTGACAGCAAACTACTGAAGTAGTTTGTGCTAATGATTTTAAAACGAAGGTACACTTGGTTATGATTCTTAAAAAGATTCAGCCGGGTGAAGTTCAATATAAATGTTAAAAAAATCACCACTAAGCAGCAATCAAGCTGCATGAGATTAATGATAACTTCTTATGAACTCCGCTTAAGATTGCCGTAATGTAAAAATGCTGTTTCAGCCCTCATGAGAAAGTCTAAAAAAATTTTTTTATATAGTTATAATCAGATTGATCTCACCAAACGCCATGTGCATATGGGAAAAATAAGTGTATAAATTTGCCTTGCCCGTTAGATATGCAACCAGCATTACAGCATTGATTGCATACTCAATATATACTTTGCAAAATATTCCAAAGTAACATCCTCTCTAACTCTACCAGAGAAGCCAGAAAACACCAAAAACCATATCAAAAATGATTCGGAGCACGCATAACTTGTTGCTAGAGCTTCCAAAATAAGCATAGCAAATCTCGAATTGTGGAATTAAGATTTAATTTCCACAGAAGTTTGCCCGTTAATACCGATAATTAACCAAAATCCAAAAGTCCAAGTTTTGTCAGATGAATTCCCTACGATTATGGTGATAGCAAACTGCTGAAGTAGTTTAAACTAATCATATTAAAACGAAGATACACTTGGCTATGATTCTGAAAAAGTTTCAGCTACGTGAAGTTCAATATAAATTTAAAAAAAAAACACCGTTAAGCAGCAATCATGAACTCCGCTAAAGATTGCCGTAATATTTGCTTGTATGTTTCACCTTTGAAGCTTCTAAGCGACTTCATGGTGGTCCTCATGAGAAAGTCCAAAATTTCCTAATCAGGCACGTATTTGGTATTATTGAAAAACGTTTTTTTTTTATAATACATTTATAATCAGATTGATCTCACCAAAAGCCGCCCCTAAAACAAAACTAGCTTGTTCATCTGTGAAAATTGAAATCTATGATCTACAAAGGATTATCAACTTCTGCTAAAGTTTCTAATGTTCAAAAATATTCAATGTACCTTCTTCAAATTCGCTGCTTTGTCATAAACAAAATTTTAATTTTCTTCACAGTTCTTTGAAAATGGCTATGATTCTTTGGAATTTCTTTTCAGTCAAATTCACAACTCACTATAGCTTCAAATTTTTGATATCTTTTCAACTTTTCCCAAAAGAAAAAAAAACTCACTTGCTGCATCATTCCCAACGAAAACAAACCGGTTAGCAAAATATCCTTCTGGCCCATAAAAGAGCCAAATACAGTGTACTCGGCAAACTGCCATCAAAATAGCACCAATGATAAACATGTAAACTCCCTCTCCTAGCGTAAGTCAGGTCAGCCAAATTTCCCCAAAATAGAGAGCAGATGAAAAAAAAACCTCTTAACTGACAGCAACCAGCAAACGACCAGCAAAGCTAAACAAGAAACGAGACGAAGGACATGGGACCGTAATCAGACAAGCGAAAAGAAAAGCACAGCAAAAGACGCCGACGTCGTCCTCGTCGTCGAACAGCAACACGAAATTACCGAGGAAAATATAAAATCCCTTTTCTCGGTTCTTCTTCCTCTTCTTGACCCGCCTCACTTGCTCGGTGAATGGAACGAAACTCACAGACCAGAATGTAACCATTTTCGCCGGAGAAGAGTTTTCCGTTTCGTCGCTTCCAAGATTCCGTCCGTCCAGGAATATCTATTTGAACAACGAATCGAATCATCCCATCCTCGCTGGCTGCGGGGGGGGGGGGAGCGAGGAACGACCCCTGGACGTCCGTGGGAACCGCCGCCGTCGTCATCGTTGCTGCACACTGACAAGCGTCGGATTTGTTCCGAACCCAGATCCGGGGCGGGAGCCGAAAAGGTTAATGCACCCCTAAAAAATTGAAATGTTCCCCGAAAATGCACAGCCACGTCTTGATCGTAGCAGGCGAGCACCGAAAAACCGAAAAGAGACGAGGGTTCCCTGAAATTTTCGTACAATAATAAAATCCTCCCCCCCCTCCCCCCATCCACGCCTCCTGCCTTGGCGGTGGAAAATGCCAACACTTGCACACTGCACACAAAGCTCCGTTCGTTCGTCGTCTTTAACGCTCGGTTGGCAGCTCAGAAGTGGCATTCCCGGTTGGGGCGAAACTTTTCCTCCGAATCCACCGACTGTAGTTGTAGTTGGAGGTACAACTAAGTGGAAGCAGAATGCAGGGCGGATTTTCACTCTCAACCGAAACGAAACCGAAACTTGTTCTTCTCCCTGAATGGGAGGGGGATCAGGAGGGAAGACGAAGGCTTAAATAAAACAAATAAACACAAATTGTAGGATCATGGCGCTGAGTCCCGTTCGCTCGGAGTACGATACTGCCAGCGCCTGCTGTTTTGAATACCGAAAAAGGGGAAGGATTTTCGGTCCTTTCTGGTTTGCTGGCATCGGCATACCTAGATGTAGATTGGGGCGAGGAGTGGCCCGGGAGTCGTGTGCCAAATGTTTGGCATGTTTTTACAATAAATTCAGCAAATGCTATTACGAGCCATTTTACTATGTCTGCATTTTTAATGGGGAGCCTGCTGCCGATGCTGACGACGCTGATGCTGCTGGTTGGTTGGTTGGTTGGTTGCTGATGCTTGTTTCGGTCTTGTTACGTTGCCTTTTAGCAGTGTTTTACGGGATGAAGTGTTTGGGACGTTCGAAGTAATGTAGCATCAAATCTTGCTTCCAAAAGTATTTTTCAAGTTAGCGGTTTTCCAGGAAAATTTTAAACCCTGCAGCAAAAGTATGGGCGAGTGTCACTCCAAAGTTACAATTGCACCGTCAAAACTTGATCCAATCGAACACAACTGGAGCAACAATAAAAGAGGGCCTTAAGGCCGTTGTAAGCAAAGCCTCTAAGCCCGTTTATCTATTTATGATTTTGCGTAGAAAGAGCATAAAACGCTCTCGCATGACCATGAGCATGACTGACCGCCCGAGGTTGCTACTCCGTTGTTGCCAGATTAGCTTTTATTTGACAGAGAACCAACAGATGATGCTTGAGACTAACATACATCTTCAATGTGTAAAAACTGGCCATCCCTAACTAAGGCAATACCGGTGCCGGCCCCGTCCGAATGCACGTAAAAAAAGCAAAAAAGGTTAGGAATATGTTGACGTAAAACTCGCTTTATTGGAAGCCACGGAGTCCACTGCAGATCCACGAGAAATCACTGGGATCTTGGATAGCTTAATTGGGTGGCAGCACAGTTCGTTTTGGTTAACTATAAGCCGACAAGGGAAATATTTAAAGATAAGTATTTCCGTGGAATTACTAATTTACGATATGAATCGATTTAAACCAACAGTGAGGATGCTATTGGGGCCACTCACAAAATGGGATAGTGTGTTTTCATTGAAACACTATGAAAGAGTTTACAACGCTCTCTATTAAAAAGCTCCTGGTCTTTTTCTATTTTCGCTCCAGTTATGTTCGATTTTTACTTTTATTAATGTTTTGTTTGGCTTTTGTACAATCTCGTTGTAAGCAAAGCCTCTAAGCCCGTTTATCTATTTATGATTTTGCGTAGAAAGAGCATAAAACGCTCTCGCATGACCATGAGCATGACTGACCGCCCGAGGTTGCTACTCCGTTGTTGCCAGATTAGCTTTTATTTGACAGAGAACCAACAGATGATGCTTGGGACTAACATACATCTTCAATGTGTAAAAACTGGCCATCCCTAACTAAGGCAATACCGGTGCCGGCCCCGTCCGAATGCACGTAAAAAAAGCAAAAAAGGTTAGGAATATGTTGACGTAAAACTCGCTTTATTGGAAGCCACGGAGTCCACTGCAGATCCACGAGAAATCACTGGGATCTTGGATAGCTTAATTGGGTGGCAGCACAGTTCGTTTTGGTTAACTATAAGCTGACAAGGGAAATATTTAAAGATAAGTATTTCCGTGGAATTACTAATTTACGATATGAATCGATTTAAACCAACAGTGAGGATGCTATTGGGGCCACTCACAAAATGGGATAGTGTGTTTTCATTGAGACACTATGAAAGAGTTTACAACGCTCTCTATTAAAAACCTCCTGGTCTTTTTCTATTTTCGCTCCAGTTATGTTCGATTTTTACTTTTATTAATGTTTTGTTTGGCTTTTGTACAATCTCGAGGATACTGCTATCAAAACACCTCTACCACGAGGCTTTCTACTATTCAGTGGATAAGGATCAGTCCGAAAAACTGTGAATGAATTCCTAAAGAGTTGAGTTTACCATCGCCGAGCAACATCTTGATTAGTAGTGAAACACCATGAACTGCCAGATAGAAATCTTCGATCTTCGTTCGAAGTCCATCAATATGTTGATGGTGAAAAAGCGGAGGGAAAGTTGAGCAGGACCGCCTCAATCAGGCTCTTAAACCTCCGAGCCATTTATTGGAGCGCTGCATTTATTGTGAGTTGGCGCTGCAACAAGGAAGCTGATCAGGCACAAAAATAGAGCATGTAGATATGTACAGGGTGCCTCACAATAAATGGCACTAAAATAAAATAGGATTACAGCAAAACAAAACAACCGAATCGTAGCATTTATGTTTCATTTGAAAGATACATGTTATAGAAATAAACCATATTCATTCAATTCGAATCTCTCGCCCTTTTCCTTGATCACTTTGCGCAAACGCTTTGTGAACCCATCGCAGCTATCACGGGGGCGCATGGTTTCCCGAGGAATTTGGTCCCAAATGTTTCTTTAATCGATCTAAAGTAAGCCCTTTCGTAGGGCCTATATGTTGCAGCATATAATCCCAAATAAAATAGTCAAGTGGGTTGAGTTCCGGTGAAGATTCAGGCCATTTTTCATTCTCCGCGCACCACGCTTGTTTCTTCTTTGCCTTGGCTGAGTCCTGTTGGAAACAATATGGTGTATTCCCATAAAGCGTTGAAGCATGAGGAAGCAGATGGTTTGTCAAAACCTGCTCGATGTAATATTCGGTGTTGATTTTTTGTTAAGTTAGTTTCGTCGACAAAATGGCGCCCCATACCATGATTTTCGATACATTCTGATAGCGTTCTACAGCGAAGGTCTGTATCCACATCAATCCGGACACCTTCAAATAATTGTAACTTTTGAAATATTGCACGAAGAAATGAAAAATTTCGCTGTGGTATAGCTGAGAGTCTATGATGAAAAAGACTATGATTGATGTTTACATCTCATGTTTAGTATTCAAGATGGCGACGAAAGAAAAACAGGTGCGCGAGTGAATTTTGTACGGGCGTACGGCAAATCCTGACTTGTCAATACGGGGTCTTGCAAAAACATTGCAAGAACACTGTTCACGATGTGCTCAAATCATTTTCGGAACCTTTGACGGTGGAGAGGAAACCGAGAAGTGACAAAAACATTAGCCGTGCTGATCCTGTCATGGACCGAAAGGTGAAAAGGATATTAACGAAAAACCCAAATCTCTCCATTCGAACGGTCGCTCGTAAAATAGGGATGTCGCCTGGATTTGTCCAAAAATCAAAGCAACGCTTGGGACTTAAGTCGTACCAAGTAAAAACAGTTCCAAATCGCAACGAAAAACAGAACTTGGCAGCAAAATCACGGGCTCGACGTTTGTACTGCGAATATTTGATGAAGTTTTCATGCGTTGTTATGGACGATGAAACTTATGCCCTGTAGGATTTCAAGCAGCATCCAGGGCTGGCTTTTTATTCTGCTTTGGCCAGAAATGCTACAGCTGAGCATTTCAGAACGAAGAAGGCATCGAAATTTCCCAAAAAATACCTTGTGTGGTAAGCAATTTGCACGTGTGGCAAAAAGAGTAAATCTTTCGTCAATACAGGCACAATCAACAAGGAGATGTGTCTGCAGAAGCGATTGCTACCCTTCATCAAAAGTCACAAAGAAAAACCTCTGTTCTGACCCGATTTGGCATCATGCCAAAACTGTGATGGAGTGGTACCAAGCAAATCAAGTTAACATTGTACCAAAAACCTCAAACCCGCCAAATTGCCCAGAGCTACGACCAATCGAGAGATATTGGGCTCTGATGAAGCGGAAGTTTTCTGCAAAGAAGCAAGGAATCAAAGACATCAAACACTTCCAGCAAATTTTGACAATGACGGCTTCTACGATTTCTGAAGAGTCTTTACAAACCCTGATGGACGGAGTTAAGCGCAAAGTTCGAAAATTTTATGCAAATACCGAATAACTATGTTTTGTCCTCACGAATTTTTAAAACACATCCCATGAATCTGAAATAAACAATTACGACGGAAATATAATGCGAAATTTATGTTTTACTCATGTTTTGAGGTGTCCGGATTATAGCGGATACGGACCTTAGTTTATCTCTTAGAATATTGGCAAAACTTTTGCTATACACACGATCATTTTGTTGACTATGACTGCCCTGAAGGAGGAAGAGCCTTCCGCCCGAAAATGAAATCTCGCAGTCACCGTGCCGAACCAAAAGATTTCTGCTTCTTTGGACCCTGGCTTGCCTTTGACCCTCCGTCAACCCGTGAACCCGATTGTTTCTTGTTCGAATTGCATTCCAGGTCATGTCTGAAGAGCCTGTTCATTGAAGTAGGGGGCATATGAAATTGTTTGCTCAAGTTACGGCCAGATACGGCTGGATTACGTCGCTCCCTCACACATTTGATCTTTTTCTGCGTTCAAGTAGTTCATCTGGCATCTCCTTTGTGTTTAATGTGGACATTTCCAGTTTCCTTGAACCGTTTCAAGGTACGAATAACCAAACGTTTACTCACTCCGAACTGCTTAAGGCTATTGAATATCTGACACGGTTTAAGCTTTGGCAAATGTTATTTTAAAACTTGCTCTCGTATGGCTTCCTTGGTAGCTGATATATATAAACAAACGGAATCGCTTATTTATCTTCAGCGATAAGCTGTCAAAAGAACACACTCAAAACGGTTATAATCAATTCCGCTGTTAAAATTACCCAGCTGAAACAAACCAAGACTGAAAAAAGATGACACCTATTGTGAGACACACTGTACTTGCCTGAAAATAAGAATTGGGAGACCCCATTCAATCACAGAATCAGAACGACTCTGAAGGCAGGAGGTAGAACTAAGTTGCTGGCGAGAAACAGCTGCGTAGACAGGATCAAGTGGCTATTCTCCCGCGACAGACAACGCTTTCTGGTAAGTATGAACTATCCCCGGGTCACGAAACTAACATCTGATTGTTGGTAGATTCCGATATAGAATAGTCTCATTCTCGCAGCGATTACGTATCGATACAATACAGTTCGCAGTGGTGCTAGAACACGGAAGCTGATTAGGCAGAGAAATGTTGTTTGAAAATGAAAACTTGCCACTTGGGAGAAGTGGTTGGAGAACCTCTCCAACAGAAGGAACCTCAGGACCGCGACCGCTCCGATGACCAATGACAGCATGAGGCAGCACTGAGTCAAATTGAGAAGAGGTTTCCAATATGCTTTCAAATTTGCGTCGCGCTTCAGCTAGTCCTTCATAAAACGAATTTCTGACGATGATAATTCGTCTCCAACCGGCTCCTGATTAAGAGTTTGAGACGGTATCCAAAAACTTGTAAAACCTGCTCTGGAGTCTTTAGACTCCCGGAAGAAGATGCCCTTTGGCATTCAGCAATTCAGCATCCAGTTCAATTTTAAATGAAATGAGGACATTGAGCTGACATTTTTCCCATTAGCTACAAGTCTGATAGCAGGATGGCGGATGGCCCTTTTGGCGATGTGTAAAATTGTGATCTTTGGCGAGTTTTAGGTAGGTTTCATTATCCATGATAAGACAGCCACATGATTTGGTCGGCAGTTTATCGTACAGATTTTGAACCCTCGGTTCCACAGATTTAACCTGTAGCAAAGACTTTGTCTTCAGTTAATTTTCAATCGTAACAGTCGTAATGTTACACTATATTTTGTTCTGAGTCGGTGATTTAAATGCTCTCATAGATCTAATTTTGCTTCTCGAACGAATTGATCAACTTCATTGTACAGTTCAATTTGATGTGTCTGGTAGATTTCAACTAAACCCTTAAACTTCAATCCATAGCTAAATTTAGATCGGTTGTTACTGTACATCAGATAGTGTAATATTGTAGGTTCAACAGTTTTCGGAATTTCGTAAATCTCGCATTCCTCGCTGGCTGTCAATATCATTTTTCCTAGCTGAAACTTTGAAAAATCATGACCCGTCATTATTCGAGGCACGATTCCTGGTTAAAAGATGGTAATATCGCCGATACCCGTCTTCGAATTGGTCTAAGGTGTATATCTAGAAAAGTTTTTACTGCGTTCCGAATATCTTCAAGTAGATTGTTATCCTTCGTCCTTGTGGTCCCTAAAACTGTGGGAAGGTGTATAGTCCAAAATATGTGCATGATTTGACAGAATGTTGAAATTTTACCTTGCTCTTACTTTTTACCTTATCGCGTCATGTAATTCGATTGATCATCATGGTATTGGTCTTTAGTCCAAATTTCATATATACGCCTTATTTATCCGATTAATCAGCTCTGATACCGATTTTACGTCCTCGTCCTTTAGTCCACTCATTGTTTCTCCCACTCTTGTTAGATACATATATTTGGTTCTCCTGAAAAGCAGCACAATCTCATCACCTCGCATTACAACCACCCACAAACATGAAAGTAAAACGGCTGGGTTGATTTGCTGCGTTTGAACTCTTTGAACTTTACAAAAAAGGAGGTAACTAGAAAACAATAACCCTAGGATATTGTATATGACTCACCAAACATTGGTACTGATATAAACCACATGGTTTATTCTTCTTCTTCAAACGGTGTTTCCAATGCGGGCCCTCCGCGTCCTGTTTCTAATATACCTGCCTGTTATCGTCTGTCTTAAGTAACACTTTTATGTGACTATGCCCATTGAAGAGTCAGATAATTACCCCGATCAAAACATTCACCCTTTTCGAAGATGTTGCCATTACATTGACTTATTCTACCATTAGCAAACCAGGTATTTTGGTTATTTATTCCATAAAACAAATGGGTTGTTTATCCACGTTATCTAAGTTGCCACGAAGATGAAAAGAGTACTTTTAGTCATTTCGCTAAGATTGAAAGTAAGATGCCTAGGAATGAATTGCGGCCAGTATCACACCTGATGTTAGTGCCTTTATATAAACGTTCTACGACGTGGCAGTAAAAAGATGACTAGAATATGTGATACTTTCACTACTGGTCAGATTCTTGGTCTCACATGCGTGTTTATAGCATGCGATAAGCCCTCTCACCGTCGACAAGGTGGATAATTTGACAGTTATACACAAAAGAAAGCGTTACTTTTTCTTCGAGTACAATCTTTACCACGTGTTTAGAAAGTCTATTAGCCCTATAGAAATCTGGGTCTTTTCTGCGAGTCCAATCAGTTGAAACAATCCTCTCTCACTTGATGAGTCGACGATTGTCGAACTGCACGGCCAGCCATTTTTACTCAGTTTTGAGTCGTTTTCTACTCACTTCCGTCATAAGTGGAGTCACTCAAATTTGAGTAAATGCAACTGGGATTGACAAGTAGACAAATCAAAAACATCGACTCAAATCAGACGGATGTTTTTGATTTGTCGACTTGTCAATCTCAGTTACATTTACTCAAATTTGGGTGACTCCCCTTTTGACTAAATTGAATCAAAAACGACTGAAAACTGAGTTAAAATGGCTGGCCATGTGGGTGATTCAACTTTGCTGGCAAATTAAATGGAGAGTCGACTCACTCGATTCGACATTTGTCGACTCGTCATATGAGAGCGATATCGAATACAAATTTGTATTCTGAAATGACACTTTGGCCACTTCCACAATCAAAACAGGCTAAGCATAAGAACCATTTTCAATAATTGGCGTTATGCTGCAAGTCGAATGAGATGGATCGAGACATTCTCACTTGACGAGTCGATAACTTTCGAGTCGAGTGAGTCGATTCTCTATTAAGCTGCACACCGATTAGATAATTTTTTATTCGTCCTATGAGAACGACTCGTTTCGACTCATTCTACTTACAGAATTGATCCAAGTCTGACGAGTCGACAATTCAAGCTGAACAATGTATTAGGTCCTAAGTAACATTGATCGATTCTCTTCGTCGACTTTCTTTTTCGGTAATAATTAACGATATATTATTAATCGATATACTTTACATTACCGTACTGTGTGTTGAAAATACTTGAACATGTTTTTACATAACCGTAACAACGCAAAGAGAAATTAGTCCCTGAAATCGAGTGAGTGGACTTTCCATTTTATTTTTACGCAGAGTTGAATTACTCGATTCGTTGAATTGTCGACTTTTTTAAGTGAGAGTGACTCGTTTTGACTGATTCTACTCGCATAATAGGCTCAAATTTCAAGCATCTGCCTCCCATGAGTTCGTCTAAATTCAAAACTTCGTACTGACTTACTTCCATCAAGATCAATTGCGTTCAAAAATCCATAGTTCTAGCTCAAATTTTAGTTTAATTTGATTCAATTTCGTCATAAGTAGAGCTGCTTAAAGTTGGAAATACTTAGTTGGGATAAACAAGTTCACAAATCAACACCATCGACTTGAATCAAGTGAATGTCGCTAATTTTTTTTCCTCTGTTCGGGACATAAACCACTGCGACCAGTAATTTGATCTATTGTAGTAAATGTCGCTAATTAGTCCCCTTGCTAATCTCAACAAGATGTAGTTAATTTTCCCAAGAAAAAAAAATCGGGTTTTATTACGGTTCTGTAAATTGCGTTTTGGACCCGTAATGAGCTTCTGAAACCTCAATAAAACTTTCAGTGCAATTTTGGTTGAATAACTCCACTTTTAAGGAAATTGAGTTGAATGAAATTGATCATTTTCACGCTCGTTTGTAGTTACTCAAAACGGAGTAGAAAACAACTCAGTTTCGTTAAAAGTGGAACTACCCTAATTAGAGTAGCTAATGGGTAACTCATTTTTCATTAAATACACGGCCAGCAATTTTAACTCAGTTTTGAGTCGTTTCTGACTCACTCTCGTCAAAAGCGGAGTCACTTAAATTTGAGTAAATGTTACTGGGTTTGACAAGTCGACAAATCAAAAACATCCATCTAATTTTGTCGACCATTTACATTTACTCAAGTTTGAGGGACTCCACTAAAGACGAAAGTGAGTCAAAAACAACACAGAATTGAGTTAAAATGAATGCCCGTGTAAGTCACACACTCGGACGGGACTCTTGCAGTATTGGTGATAAGGCTTTTTCCGAGCAACTCAATTCTTGCACACATCCCGGAACAAAGTTCCCACAAGTGGAGATGTGACAGCTAAATCCTTTTAAGGCTTTTTTAACATGAAAAAAATGATGTCAGGACTAAACCTTGGACTGAACCACGTGTTTCGCTTTGGACAGCTTTACGATAATTACTCTATTTTTATAAGTACAGCGCTTTTACAATCAGAGTAGCGTTAACTCAGTTTCCTTATTTCAAGTTACTCAGTTTTTGACATTTAGCATGGAAGGTCCTTAGTAACATTGTGAAATTATCTTCGTCGATTTTCTCTTTGGTTAATAGTTTGTCTATTGGTCAATTTGTCGAAAATGGCAATGTTTTGACAAAGCCGCAAGAGAAAGGCGACGAAGAGAGTCTCCCAATGTTACTTACGACCTAATGCATTGTTCAGCTTGAAATCATAACCACCTTGACAAAAGGAGGAACAGTCAAGTAGAAGTGTCAAGACCAATCGAGGTAAGCCTTGACTATTTTTCCAGTAATGTGACGTCCCCTGTGAAGGTTGATTTTCTGCTTGTTTTTCATTTCTCGCCTCCTTGGATATCTCAAGTGAATTGCTTAACTTAAATGTTTCTATACAAGGAACACTGGTTCCGATGCTTTCAAAAAATTTCAAAAAATAAGAACACTACTTTTTAAAACGTCCCATTCGACCAACTTAATTCCAACCCACTCCTTCCGAGCGGCACGTTACAAGTTCAAGCACACTTTCCCTCCCCCCGGGGAGCTGCCCTGTGCAATGGAGTTTATCCCCGGGATTCACCCAGACAGCATTATGCTAACCGGGAAAATTCTGTGCTGCTTGCGCTTTCTGCTTTCTACCGCATCTGCATGGGCTGCTCCTCTTCTGCATTGCGTCAATCAAAATCGAAAGAAAAACCCCACCCCAAAATGGAGCAAATTAGCTTCTCGGCGATAACAAGTCTGTGTCTGTGTCTTTTGTTTTAATTTTTCCATTTTCTTCTGCGGACGATTGGCAGCAGGAAACATGATCCTTCATTTTCGGAAATCGGTTTCCGAACGGATGCCAATATATGGGATGCCCCCCCCCCCCTTTTCGTTCACTCTCGTTTCATTATCATTTTCCGATACACCTCATCAATTTTCCCACCACGACGAGGCGTCCCGAGGGGGGAAGGTGAGTTCGCTTGGTTATTTTTAGTGCTCCCATAATAGTAAAATCGGTTATCTTTACTATCCCCGGGCTCCGTTCAGGACGCAGGAATCGAAACGTTCGTTGTTCGCCCGAACCCGGGGTGGTGTTGATCATGATTATTATGATGATCGTTACATTGTGTGTGCCACGTTTCAAGACGGCGACGACGACGACGACAAGTCCCACACGTACCCGGAGCAAATTTCGACGATGACGATAAGAGAATATTCCCCCGAAAAAAAAAGCATGCTCATTGTGGGAGGTGGCATAATGAACAACGAGAAAAATGCATTCCCATCCTCCGCCCGGTTCGCGTGGAAGTGGGCGGTGGACGAAGATAAGAAATTGTTTGAAATGAGGTTCCTTTGTGTTCGAACCACGGAAAACGACCGGATGCGGGTCCGGAGGGTGAAATAGTTTCGGGAAGAAAGTGGAAACCATTTCCACTTGCCCGACAGCCCGACTGTACGTACCGAAAATGTGGCAGAAGATGGGAAGTTACGGCGGAAACGTGATTACACCAACCTGGATGTAATTGAACGGGATGTGCGCTCTCCGGCGGCAGTCGGTGGTGCGAAGTTCCGTTCGTCTTTCCGAAGGGTTTGGGTGGTCTGAACTCTAAATTGTCAGCTTGCGAGGGCGATGCTCCCGGACTGTGCACTGTGAAACAAACGGGATTCGTCAGTGGATTTTATTTCTAACTGTATTCCTTTTTTTACCATTTCAGGTAAACCAGTTTGATACGATGACTTCACCCTGTAAGCACGTAGGTACAACTCAGATTTAGAAATTTTCACCAATTTTATTGCGTCAATGGAAAATTCGGATAAACAATCTTGACGTAAATAACAGAACTTTTTCAGCCTACTACGATACTGGAATGAGACAAGTGGGCGAAGCGCCTAGGCATCAGCTCTGCAAATAATCGAAATGACCTTCAAGCTGGTTGTTTACATCGGTGGGAAAAATGTACCAAGTGGTGCATAAATATGAACGATGATGATGTAATTTACAGCCCAAGCGAGTAATAGCCCCAGTGGCCTAATGGAGAAGGCACCGGCCTCCTAAGCCGGGGATTGTGGGTTCGAGTCCCACCTGGGGTAATTTTTTTAAAACTGCTTAGAAATGTAATAAGTGCTTCAATTTAAGAGAAAATTGCTAATTGGAATAATGTGTAGTGGTTTTCCATGATTAATCATTTCAATAGAGAGCCATCCTCTGGCAAAGCTGACAGATTTCGGCATGACCATTATCGATTTGAATGAAATTTAGCACATTTCCTCGCTTTGGGCAAAGATGTAGTTTTCACCGGTCTAGAGATTCCTGCGATACAAGACTAACTTTTGAAAGTGCCATAGGATTATAAGAAATTTGGTTTTAATTCAATATCATCCACCTCAAAATTCACCGGTTCTATTGAAATTACGTCTAAAAAGGACTTGTTAATAATCAAGAACGTTTTAGAAAATACACATGCGTAGTATAAATTCATAATAATATAAATTCAGTTTGTATAAATTCATAATTCATAATATGTGCATTACATCACAAATGGTTTATTTCTTAATTGCCAATGCGTTCAATTATTTATTTATTTTTTATAAATATAGATAGTTTTAAAAAGCGTTTTAATTTTGTTTTTAAAAATTATCTAGTAAAGTTCAAATTGGAATTTTCCTACTTTTTCCAAAAATATTTTGATTTTTTTAGATGTTGTCATTAAAAAATAATCTTATACAGCAACGATGCAGCCGAAGAATGAAAAAAAGAATGAAAGAGCACATTGCACAATATAACCAACATGACCGCATTGGTTTATAAAATATTTTGAAAAATGTTAAACTCTGGAAGTGGCTTTCTATTAGCCTTTGCCTGGTAAATAACTTAAAAGGTCATATCTTAATTCTAAAATTTACATAATGATTCGAAAACTTTCAAAACAGTTTTTGAAAGTCCATAAAAAAGTTTCAGTGTCATACGCTTTTTAATCCACCATCTTTATCTTCTCCATCTTTGGATAAACTTTTCAAGGTCGCAAGACAGAATGTGGAAATACAAAACGTGGAAAGACATAACTTACGAAAGTCATAAGATCGAAAAACAAATGTTCAAAAGACAGAAGGTCGAAAGACAGAAGTTCTAAAGACAGATGATTGAAAGCCAGAAGGTCGACCGATAGAAGGATGAAAGATCGAATGTCGATAAAGAAAGGGAATCACAGATGGTCAAAAAACAGAAGGCCATAACACGAAAGGTCGAAAGACAAGTTAAGGGTATTAATATCGACAAACAGAAGGTCGCAAGACAGCCGATTGGTTGGAAGACACAAAGTCAAAAGACAGCAGGTTGAATGATAGAAGGGTAAAAGGCAAAAGGTCGAAGGCAAAAAGATCAAAAGATAGAAATTCAGAAGAGAAAAGGTCGAATGATAGAAGGTTGGAAAATTGAATCTAGAAAATTAGAAGGTTGTAAAATAGAAAGACAGATTTCCGAAAGAAATGGCAGGCTTAACAGACAAACGAAAAAAAAGAAAGTCTAAAAACAGAAGGTCGAAAGAACGAACGATGAAAGACTGAAGACCAAAAGAGAGAAAGTTGAGATAGACTAGCCCAAAAGAGAGAAGATTGAAAAATATGAGGCTGAAAAACACAAGATTTGCAGAGAGAGAGAGAGAGAGAGAGAGAGAGAGAGAGAGAGAGAAGCCAGTCTAATTCTCTGCTCACGCCTTTTCGCGGGGAAGTTATGAGATCGTTCCATTGCTCCATCCAAAAATAGCCTATTTAAGATCTGAGGTTCTAAATATTATTAATTATAGTAATAACTAGTAAAACTACATTGAAAAAGTCTCCTTATAAATCATAACTTTTCATAACTAACTGCTTCCATTTAAAATTTATAATGTTGAATCTTTGTTCGGGAACAAAAAGTCAAAGTCCAGAAAGTGGTTCATCTCCCAACACGAGGTCTAACATAGAAGTTTGAACGACAGATGGTCGAAAAATCCGATATAATGATGATAGACTGAAAGTCAAAAGCCAAGCTCGAAAGACAGAATGTCGAAAGACAAAATGTCTGGACGGAAAAAGTCGAAAGATACAAGGTCGGAAAATGGAATCCGACAGAAAGTTGCAAACCAGAATGTCGAAAGACAGAGTGTTGGAACACAGAACGTCTAAAAACAAAAGATCGAAAGACAGAAGGTAGAAGATCATAAAATCGAAAGACAGAAGGTCAAATGAAAGAAAATAGAAAGCCACAATATCGAAAGCCAGAATGTCAAAGGACAGAACGTCCAGAGACAAAAGATCCACAGACAAAAGAGTGAAAGTCAAAAGATCATATGACAGAAGATAGGAGGTCATAAGATCGAAAGACAGAAGGACGAATGAAAGAAAATAGAAAGCCAGAAGGTTGAAAGAAATAAAATCAAAAGACAGAAGGTCGAAAGACACAATTTCGAAAGACATAAAGTCAAAAGATACAAAATCAAAAGAGGAATGGTGAAATGATAGGAGGTTGGAAAATTGAATCTTGAGAATAAGAAGGTCGTAAAACAGAAAGTTTTAAAGACAGATATCCAAAAGAAAATAAAAAGACAGGCTTTACAGAAAACGAAAGTTTTAAAACAGAAGGTCGAAAGACGGAGGTAAAAAAACTTGTGGTCGAAAGATAGAACGTTGAAAGACAGAAGACCAAAAGAGATAAAGTTGAGATAGCCCAAAAGAGAGAAAATTTTAAAAATAAGGTTAGAGGTTGAAAAACAGGACATTTGCAGAGAGAGTGAGAGATACAGCGAGAGACAGAGAAAAGGTTTGGCGACAGAATGTCAAGAGAGTTTTATATATTAAAAGAGAAGCTTCAAAGAAGATTTACAGGAAAAAGTTAAAAAAATAAAATACTAGAAGACTTTAAGCCGAGAGAGAAAGAAAAGAACAGGACAGGACATTTAATAACAGAAGATCTAAAACAGACGTTCGAAAGCCTGTAGGCTAAAAGGCACAGGATGGAAAGACTAAAGGTAGAAAGATAATAACTGAAAACAGAAAAAAATGAACAACATAATGTCCAGTGACAGAAAGTCAATAACTTGAAGGTAGCAGAAAGTCGAAGACAGACAGTCGAAGACAGAAAGTCGTAGACAGAAGGTTAAAGACAGAAATTCGAGGACCAAAAAAAAGAAGAAGAATAAAGACAAATTGAAAGTTAAAATGAAAGATAAGATAAAATGTCAAATGTTTGAGAATGTAAGAAAATATGCGTTTGAACAACTAAAAATTAAATCCCTGAAGGTTGCAGAAAGTCAAAGACAAGACAAAAAGACAAAAAGGAGCAAACCAAAAGGTCGAAAAAAAAAAGAATATTGAGAGAAGATAAGAAGAGAGGTAAAAAGATAAAAACTAAAAAGGGAAAAGATTGAAGAACACTAGGCCAACTGTCAGAAGGTCAAAAACTTGAAGGTTGTAGAAAGTTGAAGATAGAAAGTCGATGACAAAAAGTCGAAAACTAAAAGTCGAAGACAGAAAGTGGAAGATAGAAAGTCGAAAAACAGAACATCAAATACCAACGTTCGGAAGCAAGATCATTGAAAGACTGTAAGTTGAAAGACACAATGTAGAAAGCAGAAGCATATAAGACAATATGCGTTCGAACGACCGAAGGCCAAATGTTAATGGTTGCAGAAATTCGAAGACATGAAGGTCGCAAGAGAAAAGATTCAAAGATAGAAGGTCGACAGAGACTGAGAGAGATTAACAGGATAGAAGGTTCAGAAAAAAAGAATGTCGCAAGACAGAGGAAAAAAGACAGCCGTTTGAAAACCAGAAGGCTAACAGATACAAAACTGAAAAACCAAAGGTTGACAGATAAAAACTGAAAAGAAAAAAAGGGTTGAAAAACAGAAGGTTAGAAGGCACGAATTTGAAAAGCAAAAGATCAAAAACGAAAAAGTGGCTGAAAGTCGAAGACAACAAGCGGAAAAACAAATGGTCAAAAGAAGAATGTCAAGAAAAAGAAGCGCAAAAGAGAGAAGCATGAAGAATAGTTATTCGACAAAAAGACAGAAGTTCGAAAGATACAAGGACAAAAGACAGACAGTGAGAAGACAAAAGTTCAAAAAACAGAAGATCAAAAAACAAACCTTCGTAAAATAGGAGATTGAAACACAAGAAGTCGAACGAAAGACAACCGAAAGTGTAAGAAAGAGTGGAAAGACAGTAGGTCCATAGTCAGGGCAAAAAAAAATGGTTAAAAGAGAGAAGGTTAAAAAAAATGTTGGATGCCAAAAGGTCAAGAGATAGAAGCACAGGACAGGAGGTTCAAAAACAGATGGTAAAAACACAGAATTTCGAAAGACAGAAGGTTAGAAGAAACAAGGTAAAAAGCTGAAAGACACATGGTCGAAGGACATTAAATCGAAAGTCAGAAGACAAGGTCGAGTGATTGAAGGTTAAAAAATCGAAACATCAAAAGACAGATGATTGAGGAAAATAAGGTAAGATGATAGAAGCTCATAATACAGAGAGTCAAAAGACAGAAGGTCAAAAAACTAATATCGATAAAGAGGAGCTCAGATGACAGAAACTCTAGAGATAAAAAAAACAGGACAGAAGGTTCAAAAATAGAAGATCTGAAGACAGAATTTTTTAAAACAAAGATCGATAGACAGAAGAACGAAAGTTAGAAAGTGAAAAAATAGAAAGTGAAAAATCTAATGGAAGGAAAAATGAAGGTCAAAAGACGGAAAGTTGGACTACAGAAGGTGAAAAGACGTAGGGTCGAACGACAGAAAGTCGACAGAGAGATGATAAACACAATATAAAAATGATTGAAAGGAGATAAGAAGACAGAAGTTTGAAATACAGATACACAAGATCGAAAGAATGTAGATCGGATGACAGAAGAGATAGGACAAGAAACAGAGAGGAAATGCAGAAGAATTCTGAAAAACACTATAACTAAATAGAAGGTTAGTAGAACGAAGGTAACTAAACTGAAAGTCAAACTTAGGATAAAAGGTAAAAAACTGAAGCTCTAAGCCCGGGAGGTTGATGAAAATAAGGTTCGAATGCAGAAGTTCAAAAACGGGGTGTTCAGGACTGAAGGTCAAACAACTGAAGAACGAAGGACAGAAGTTTCACAAATCGCAAGAAAGGAAATCGAAAGACAGAAAGATTAAAAGATAGTAGGTCAACTAAATATAAAGTAGAAGAAGAAAGGTTGAAACAAGACACATTGTTGAAACAAAATTGTTTATTCATTGTCAACATGTTCACCATCGAGATGGTTCATCTCCCAACACAAGGTCAAAATATGAAAGTTCAAGAATGTCAAAAAACAGATAAGGTCGAAAGCCAAGCTCGACAGATTTCGAAAGACAAAATGTCCAGAGATAAAAAGTCTAAAGATTCAAGGTCGGAAAATAGAATCAAGCAGAAATTCGAAAGATAGGTTGATAACACAGAAGGTCGAAAGGCAGAATGTCGAAATACAAAATACCGAAAGCCGAAAGATCTAAAGACTTAAGATCAAAAGACAGAAGGCAGGAGGACATAAGATTGAATGACAGAAGATCGAATGGCAGAAGATCGAAAGCCAAAATTTCGAAAGACAGAAGTTGGAAACACCAAAGGTCCGAAGACAATAGATCACTAGATAGAAATTCAAAAGAGAAAAGGTCAAAAAACAAAATGTTGGAAAATGGAATCTTGAAAATTAGAAGGTCGTTAGAAAGAAAGATAAGACACAGAAGGTCGAAAACAAAAAGTCAAAAGACAGAAGGTTGGAAGAGAGGAGATTGAAGGTGAGAAGATTATTATTCTGGTGGATTCTGGTCTAAGCTAGAAAGTCAAAAGACAGTAGTTCGAAACATAAAAATACAAAAGAGAAAAGGTCGAAAGATAGAAGGTCGGAATATAGAATCTTGAAAGTTAAAAGGTCGGAAGACAGAAAGTTGAAAGACAGGAGGTAAAAAGTCAGTAGGTCGAAAGACAGAATTTAAAAGGCAGAAGGTTGGAGATCGTAAGATCGAAAGACAGAAGGTCGAATGGTAGAAGATCGAAAGCCCGGTATAAGGTCATTCATTATATTGAAGGACAGAAGGTTGAACGGCAGAAGGTTGAAAGACAGATCGTCAAAAAACAGAAGGTGGAAAGACAGAAGATCACAAGATCGAAATTAAAAAAAAAAAGTTCCAAAAACAGAAGGAAGAAACATAAAAATTTAGAAGAGAAATGGTCGGCAGATAGAAAGTCGAAAAATAGAATCTTGAAAATTAGAAGGTAAGAAGACAGAAAGTAGAAAGACAGAAGGTCGAAAAAGAGAAGGTCAACAGACAGAAGGGTAAACGAGAAAAAGTTAAATGTCAGAAGGCTGAAAGGTCGAAAGACATAAGGGCAAGGGCCAGAGGATCGAAAGTCATAAGATCGAAAGACACAAATTCAAAAGACATAAGTTCGAAAAACAAACAGTCAAACGACAGAAAACCGAAAAACAGAAGTGGAGGTTGTTGTGACTTGGAGGAAATAACAGCACGCTTTTGATTATAACTACTAAACTAATTAACTTTATTGGTAATTTAATAAATTCGAACTTGTGGCTACTACATCTGTTCACTTCGGTGGTCGGTCGGGAAAGAGGTCGAGAACACATGTCGTACCTCGCACATACTTATATGCTATAATTTTATATCAATTATGGCTGCTCATGTTAATTATTATTATGAATTGGCTTTCAAGCCAGAAATAAACCTAGGGATATATCAGAGGTCACAATAAAGAAAAGGGCAGAAGGTTGAAAGGCAGAATTTAAAAAGCAAAAGGTTGGAGTTCATAAGATCGAAAGACACAAGGTCGAATGGCAAAAGATCGACAGCCCGGTTGAAGGTCATAATATCGAAGGACAGAAAGTCGAGAGAAAAAAAGGTTTGGAGACAGAATACAAAAGGTAGAAGATCACAAGATAGAAATTCAAAAGAGAAAATATCGGACAGGAGGTCAAAACATAAAAATTCAGAAGAGAAATGGTTGAAAAATAGAAGGTCGGAAAATGGAATCTTGAAAATAAGAAGTTCGGAAGACAGAAGATCAAAAGAAAGAATGTCGAAAAACAGAAGGTCAAAAGACAGAAGGTCGAAAGAGAGAAAGTCAAAAACCAGAATGTTAAAACGTCGAAAGACAGAAGGTGAAGGGCCAGAAGATCAAAGGCCATAAGATCGAAAGACAGGATTTTCAAAGACATAAGTTCGAAAAACAAAATGTTGAATGTCATAAAATCGAAAAACGGAAGGTTGAAGGTCTCAATATGAAAAAGAGCAGAAGGTCGAAAGACAGAATTTAAAAGGCAGATGGTCAGGGATCATAAGATAGAAAGACAGAAAGTCCAATGGCAGATTATTGATTGGTCCTGGTTCCGGCGAATTTGGAAGGTTTGGATTCTTGGGTATGATTTGCACTATAAAGGGTTTTCAAAAAAATACGCCAAATGCGACCATTTTTTGACCGTTCCACCCTTTATAACGGAATGAAAAGGAATCAAAAGCTCTTCATATGTCAACATATTTGAAATTGCTCGTTCTTTATACATTGGATTTTTACGACTGATTTCGTCTACAGCTACGATCTGAATATCTCTCTCAATGTTCATAAAACAGTTATAAAAACACGATTAAGTGATTTTAATAGTTTTTGAGTTTAAAATTCACCAACTGAATGGTTTTTAGCTGTATCAGAAACGAAACAAATGTGGATTCGTCAGTTTCATGCGGCAGCCTTCTTCGATCATCTGGCTCTGAAATTTTCGCGCAATCAAGCAGTGCAATTTCCCTCCCAGAAAAATTGAAAAAATGTTTCTTAAAAACGAAACCCGAGCTAGGGAGGGCTGGAAAGCGATTGATATGTTCCTTCCACGAACGTTGTTTGCCAATTTTGCGTGTTTGGTTGTTTCCATTCCCGGAATCATCTCCCTTTAACAAGCTGCTGCTGAGGCACGCATCGATCTAGCTAATGTACGAGATGTACATTGGGAGCTCCACCCCTTCGGCACTTTGGAGGGTGGGAAACATCTTCGTCGTCGTCGTCGTCGTGATTGGATATTCGCATAACTGCAGTAATAATAATGACATTCAATCCGGGTGTGGAAAGCTCCATCGAATGCGAGTTGACAACCCGCCCCCATTGATGGTTACACCTAATCCGAAGGATTATGATGGCAAGTGTGAGAATAAGGGATGACTCAAATGCCCCCATTTCTCGGTTTTCTCGGTAGGGAAAGTCAGCGAACCTCAATGTCGAAAATTAGTTCGAGATTAATTTCGTCTGCCACGATTAATGAGTGCTCAAGAAGCAGACGGAAAGGAACAAAAAAAAAAAGAAAACCTTCACACCGGATATTAATTACTCTCAACAGGTACGGAGCTCATTCGGGATTCCGCTTCCTTTCGGACTATCCGAGGATCAGCCCAAACGAAGATAATGTAATTTAATTAATCCTTTACCATTTTTCCTTTTTTTTTTTTGTTTGAGGCGCGATGCTCGGTGAACCTTTTTTCCGCTTTGAGAAGTGAAATGTTCCCATTTTGGTTGCCAGCCAAGGAGCGAATGTAGACGTAATACTCGCTGTTCAAATATTGAAGAACAAGGAGGAGACAAAAGAGGGGGGCAAAAAAATGTCCGGAGCTTTAATCTAATTTGATTAAATGAACAGCGCCCGTCGCAGAGTCAGTCTGTTAGTTTCGTCAGTTGATGTAATCGATGAGATGATGATGATGATCGGAATGGTTATCTCAAACGAGGGCGATGGAGTGGGACTGGAGTTGATTTGATTTGGTGAAAAACGAACTGCTTTTCAAGTGGCTCTTTAGATGATTGATCTTTGAATTTTCGCTGATGAAGTGGATGGTCTGGATGGACGATTGAATATGAGATGGTTGGGAATTTTAAGACCCTGGGCGAAGAATGGGGAACAAGCGAGTGGGATGCCTTGGAGAGTATTGTGCTCAGTGTGTTTGGAATATCAGTTGGAATTTAATTCGGTTGGTTTTTTGAACTTTCTGGCTGGTGGTTTGGAGTTGACTCGAGCAAGTTATGACGACGGAATGGACCAAATGAGCTTCTGCCCCCTCAGGAGCAACACTTTGCAGCCCCCTAGAGTAGCAACACTTTGTAGGGAATTTCGGAACGCTGCTTTGGATAGTTGATTTCAACCACGCTTTATCAGTATCAAGGAATTTTTTCAGTGCTCAGTTAGTTGACACCCTGTTTACTATCGTGTTGATGTATATGCTTTATTT
The DNA here is from genome assembly GCA_034211315.2 of Aedes japonicus. Taxonomy (NCBI): domain Eukaryota; kingdom Metazoa; phylum Arthropoda; class Insecta; order Diptera; family Culicidae; genus Aedes; species Aedes japonicus. The sequence goes on along the minus strand of JASCZW010004590.1, from coordinate 204,131 downwards.
TAGTGTTATGGGAACAGAATTAAGCTCATTAAGATTTGTTCTGCAATTTCCTTTATATGTCTACCCGTTGTCAGATCAATGATTGTCCATGTTGACCAAATGTCAAGCTGATATTGGGTCACTTTTGGGTAGACTGATTTTTCAATGGGATTTCGACCAGTGCTTATTAGTAGATCAGGCTAAAAAATAGATCAAATTTTTATGATTATAGAAATAGAAACCATCAATTTGAAGGAGACTTCGCTCTCAAAACAAATTAACCACTTTTATTTTCGTCAAATATTACCAATTGAATGTGACCGCACTGACTTCTGCTTCTTTTCGAGATAGTTTGTCGTGATTCTCGTTCTGTTGGAAGCTGGGGAGTTCTCTGTACTTCCAAGAGAAATCACTGTGATGTTGGATAAGAAGATTGGTCTGGCAGCTGGTATCGTTGGTTGTGCACAACTCTCAGTGTGAGTTTCAAGAATATTTCCAACACTCCCACTCAATTTGACTCAATTTTGAGTCGTTTTCGAATGACTTTCGTCAAAATTGAGGTCACTTTAACTTTAGTGAACTGAGAAGTCGTCAAATTAAAAACGTCAACTTGAATCAGATGGTTATTTTTGGTTTGTCGATCATTTACAAAAATTTCAGTAACTCCACTTTTGACGAAAGTCAGTCAAAAACGACTCAAAATTATTTAAATTTGTGGAAGTTTATTTATTCGGTTTCAAGTGATTCAAAAAACAAGTATTTGAATCTTCTTACCAAAGATGCAGTAGAACCACTCACAAAGTGCAATGGAAGGTTACTTCATTTAAAAAAGGCAATTATAAAACATCACTTGAAGCCACTATGGTTGCTAAATTAATTGACGTTGTCTGGAGGTATAAAATAGACCCCACTCAGTGTCCTATTCTTCTTGATCAGTAACTCCTATCCCTTCCTACCCGTGGTGTCGACTGGAAGGAAGGGAGGAGCGCTTGTCTCTTTGAAGGGTTTAGCCATTCCGAGTGTCTTTTATCCATGTTAGGGGCGGCTCAAACCAGCCGCCGTAGTATCCGCTGTCTTTCCGATTTAAAGAAAGCCTACAAGTTTGACATTGTAGCACTTCAGGAGGATTGCTACAATGGATCGGCGACTCATACGTATAGGGATGGTTATGCCGTCTACTCGAGTTAGGTACAGCTCCTATCGCGCTGGGCGAAATACAAAAGTGCATGATTCAATGTCAACATAATCAACGGGGTCAGCTCTCACCTAAGAAGTGAAGGTGACAATAAGGACGGTTTTTCTGCGCAGCTAGAACAATAATACACCCAAGCCAAGACGTCAAAATCGTTATCGGAGATCTCACGGCTCAGGTCGGCCAGGAGGAGAAATTTCGACTGGTTATAGTGAAGCATACTAACGAAACCGTGCTCAGACTCACCGATTTCACCACCTTCAAGAATATGGCCATACGTAGTATCAGCTTTGAGCGTAGCCACCCATATCGGTACACCAAAACAGGCCGAATCACAAATTGATGGAAACCACGTCTCAGATATTACACAGATCGAAAAAATCCGAAAAAAGAGAGACCCTGAGACCCAGAGCTCCATGCCATTTTCCTTTAAACCGGGTCCCATAACCACCGAAAATAGTTTTTTGACTTCCACCGATAGTTTTTGAGAACCAATGTAAATGTTCCAGAAGCATTTTTTGTCCAAGGAATCGTTTCAGTCCACTTCACTGGAAAAAGTTATAACCGTTTAAAGGTTGAATTCCCGCCCCTCTTCCTATCCGTTAAATTGTAATTCCTATTAACCTCGAGACGGCCGCGAGTAATCGGCTCCATCCCCCTAACTTTAGTTCTAAGATACCTGATGTATACAAATATGAAAACTTGGCTCTGTAAAATTGATTCGATTGAGCCTGTATAAATAAATGGTTATTAAAAAAAAAATAACCGTTTAAAGGCAGTATATTTCGTCAAAAATATCAGCAAAGTACAATCAATCCCCTGACTAACGCGGGTCCTGCAAGCAACACAGCTTGTCATAAAAAAGTTGAAAAAAAAAACAATGACAAGTCATTCTCAAAAAGATGTTTTGTGAATTACTTGGTTGAGGAGGGTCTCGAGTGATATATGGAGTTTGACCTTCTTGGTTTCATCATAGAATGTCTCGTGTTCCTACGCTATGCTAGAAAGTTATTCTCTTCAGCAAAAATGTTCAGCTGATCAAGGTCTAGTCAGGTTATGAAATAACTCTGAACTAAATTACCATCTGAAGGTATATTCTCATTTCTACGTGGCGCTAGTGTGCACGTGAAATTACTGAATAGCCCGAATCGAGGCATCGTATCAATATAGGAAGTTGCCGTCTTCTACAAATATGTTTAAGTGGCTAAGGCCTTTTGGAAAGCGTAAGCATTAGTTCAGAATTCGTCCGCTTCGTGGTGCTAGTGTACATGTGAACTTTTTGTGTAACCTGTATCCTGATATCTAGATTATTTATGAATTTACTGTCTTCGGGAAATCATTCCAGGCGATCGACTTACAAGATTCAGAATAACCTCACTACGCTGCGCTAGCGTGCTAATACTGAATAACGCGAATCTCAATATCCTTGCCAAATTGCAAGATGGCGTCTGTCGACAAATATATTCGAGTGGTCGAGGACTTTCGGATGATGTAAACATCAGTTCAGAACTCGTTTGCTACGCAGAGAATGTTACCCGAGCAGCACTCAATCGTCTAAACAAGTTACAGCAACTCGGTTATGACTAGAATGAGCTACATATAAGTGATCGCAACTCATTTGCAACAAATGTGCTACCTGGGTAGGATCTATTGCGGCACAAACATCGATTCAGCCACTAACTGGTTATTGTTAAAATGTACCAATGATTTTCCGTTGTAAACAACGTTCGGTACCGCATCCCACCACGGCTACAGCCTGGAACGACTGAAGCTACCCGAAGTAAAGGGTGGCTCGATCAAAATTTGGTCGACTAAAACTTGATAGCATTTCTTTCATCGTGCATTAAACAATTTTGCACGCCCCTCATTTTGAAGATGTGTGCGTGTAGCATCATGCCTCTATTTTAAATTTAATATTAGCACTTTAGTTATCAAAATGTCGTCGAAGGAAGAGAAGCAACGCATCAAAATTTTGCACGTGCATGGCGAAATCAACTGTTACTAACGTTCCAAAAGTGTTTGGTGAACGTTTGTCGACAGCCAGGAAAGCTGGATCCGGGAAAATCGAAAGCCGGAGGCCACAGTGACGACAAAAAGAGTTGCCCGCTGTTTCGAGCGGAACCCCAACCTCTCCGTCCGAGATGTCGCAAAGAAACTGGGAGTGGCGCCTTCAACCGTGCAAAGAGCTCAAATACGAGCTTGACTGTCGACTTACAGGAAAGTGGTGACTCCCAATCGCGACGAAAAATAAAACACGTCGGCCAAAGCACGATCGCGAAAGTTGTACACGACGATGCTGGCAGAACTGCCGACGAAAGCAGACTTTAAACAGCTTCCTGGCCAGGAATTTTATATGGCAACCGGACTTGGAAAGGTGGCAAATATTTTCAACCACATTAAACTGTCAAAGTTCACGAAGAAATATCTGGTGTGGCAGGCCATCTGTACTTGTGGCCTGAAGAGCACCGTTTACATTGCGACCAGAACCGTCAACCAGGAAATTTATCTGAGCGAATGCCTACAAAAACGTCTACTGCCTTTCACGAAGCGACACAATTGTTCCGTTCTATTTTGGCCGGATTTGGCATCTTGCCATTACGGAAAAAAGGCCATGGAGGGGTATGCTGCCAACAACGTTCAAGTGGTGCCCAAGGACAAGAACCCTCCGAACACGCCAGAGCTCTGCCCACTCGAACAATATAATAACAACATAGCGGATAACAACAAGCGGAACCTTAAGAAGACCCAAAAAGCTGTTGTGAGCGAGAAACAGTTCAAGGCAAACTGGCGTTAGTAGTCAAGGCGACAGTACAAAAGACCCGGCAAATCGCATTCAGTAAAAAGGAAGCTTAGATAAATATGTCTTCAGTATTCGGTATTAACCGATCTTGACAAAGAAAAAGAATTTGACCTATTAATAAAAACTTTGATCAACTCACACACATTACTGTTTGACCAAATTTTGATCGGAACACCCTTTAACCAGGGCATCCGGGAATCATACACGGTAAATCTGAGCAGTGCTGTACGATCCATACTAAAAGGGGAATAAAACGGTTTAAGGGGTGAATCGAAAAGTGATCTTTGATGTGAAATTAGGTATAAACGTTGATTAAACAAATTTAAAAGCAGTCTGTATTTCAGTATGGGTTGTTAAAAGCGCATTTTGAGATCAAATCCAGACAGAAAGTTTATTCCTGACGTACAGACGAATTTGGCGTTTTACTCCACTCCTCAATTTCTGCTCAGTAGTCTGACTACATTTCTCCGTCGCAGTTTTCCAACAAAAATTTGAACTGGGCCATGTTCTGCAAAACCTTGCCATGCAAAAACAGGATTCTCTTGATGATTGCCCAATAACGCTCAATTGGGCGAAGCTGTGGACAGTTTGGTGGGTTGCTGTCCTTCACCACATAATCGATATGGGTTGCCTCCAACAATTCAATGTTGCCAAATCCGACCAAAATAGTGATGGAGTTGTGTGCTGCTTGTATATCGGTAAAAGCCGCTTCTATAGGAACTCTTTTCGCTATACTTCGGCGTTAATAAGTAGGCTCTTTCGAGAAAAAAAAACTGAATGAACGTGAACCGCAACTGCAAATCGCCTGCCAAACAAGCACCGTTTGTCTGAACATGTCATCCTGAACGAACCTCTCCGAGTCAGACACATCCTTGCCAATGACCTTCGTGAAATATTGCGGGCTAGGAACAGTTTTGAATCTTCCTTAACGTAAGTTTCGTCATCCATTAATATGCACTGATTGCCGTTCTCCAAAATTCGATCATAAAGCTTCGGCGATCGTTTTCTGGCCATTTCTTTCTGTGTCGAACATTGTTTGGTGAATTTCTAGTTCTTATGTTTAGAGCCAATATCGCTGTTAGATTCGTTGTATCATTCCATACGTAGTTCTTGTCTTTTTGGCCAAATAAAATATAGAAGTCGATTTGTTCTTATTGATCGATTTTCCAACGTTATTGTACAATTTGGGGTCACTGGCTCCTTGTTTTCGTCCAGATCTCGGCAAACCGGTAATCGCGTTGTGCTTTACAAATTTCTCAATAATTCCTTTACACTTGCAGGCGCCGGAAACTGAAACTTGATATGTCAATAAGATCAAATAAAACCTCAAGTGACGTTGTGCGTGCTTGTATTGGTGTGCGAGAGCGTTACAAATATTTGAACCTACTTTTTGATTCACTCCTTATTTACTGAGATAGGCAAATAAGCTTTCTAAAGCAAAGCGCACAATAGAAAGCTAAAAAACTGAGTGAATCCGACGCAAAAAAAAATAATTAATTTTAAAAAGCGTGTAAAATTTCCACTCGTTTGATTCCAAGTCAAAAGAGGCCTAAACAACGAACTTGTTTGCAATCTTTCATGCGCCATACAACAATGTTGCCCATCTTCATAAAACAGGCTAGATTCAGGCGTTATCTGGCTTAAGTTTACATGAAATATCCCATTCTTTTCTGCCAAATCTAGCATTCCGTTTATGTGCATTAGATAACGCAGAAAATGCAATGTTTTTTTTTATCTGTGTAACAAATCAAATAAGATTCCAAATAAGAGTCCGTTTTTTGGCTGCATCCTATTGTTTACCTTTATCTCTCTGCAAAGGTGTAGCGGTTTAATCGTTTCCAACCTTTCTGTTTCAAAATGTGTAGATTTTCAGCGAAACATCGTCAAAATATTGAGCACAAGTCGTGTACAGAGCCCGGAATAACACTGCGGAAGGAGTTAGTGAGAAATCCGTGCAAACAGCAATCAGGAAGTTTAGTGAGAATAACATGTTTGATGTATGATGTATGATGTAGGATATGTGCTACCACCCATTGTAGCACGTAAACTAAGTCCGACAGCAATGGGTTCTTCTCTCTGTTAGACTTGATCAAGCTTTAACAACCACTGATTATCCTAATCATGCGATTGTATGAGGGGCCAAAAAGGAGTTAGGAGGATCGATAGGCAACATCCCTTATACGTATCCACGGGGATATAAAGAATCTCCTTCCAACAGCAAGATTGAACAATTGGTCAAAAGAGCAAGCCATCTAACATGAGGATGCCCCACTGGGCGGGGAGGAGAGCCCGCTCTCTATTCACAAACTGTTAGCAATGGGGAGTTGGCATATCCACATTCCCCCTCCAGAATGCTTCAATCGGGTGCCCTGATGGTCCCTCTCATTCCCATGAATTATGTATTTAATAGTGTATATATTTATGTAAATGCAAAATACTACAGCTATTTGTATTTATTATATATGATCTTCATTCGGTTGATCCTGAAATGCAAGAAATGTTGTAAATTATTAATGTGTAGAGTTCTATGCGTCTACGCTTATGCACGTTTTTGTTCGTTTTCAGCGATAGCTGCATTTTACCAAAATCTTAATTTTAGGTGCCCTGAAAAAGTTTGTTAAATCTATGGAAATTTTGCTAAACAAACATTTATAAAATTTAATCTACTATTGCCATGGTCACTATTTGCTGCTTGATGCTTGTTTTGTAACAGTGATTTTATTAAGTGAGGATAACACGTTTGAGAATAAACCCGCATCGGGTCCAAAAATATAGTCCTTCTAACCCTCGTTTGAATAAACGTATAATAAAGGCATTCGAGCACAAGAAGAAGTATGCAGACCAGGATGTGGCCAAGCAATTCTGCACTTCAAAGTCCAAGACGACAAAACTTACGTGAAATTCGGCTACAAATCCTTGCTGGGCCACAATATTTAATGATGCGGTTCCTAGCAGCACACTTGTTGCAAATCTGTTGAAATAACTTGAATATGACTCAGTTAAGTAACATTCAAGTTGATGCGACCAATTATGGCAGTTTTGTGTTGCTTGTGATTAAACCAGTCTGAGGCATCCATTCAAATTGAGAAGTTAGGTAAGAAAGCTATTTGTGGCTGTGGAAAGATTTCGCAACCCTTCATCACAACTGCTTCGATGAACAGCGAAACGAACGTCAAAGAGTGCTTACAAAAACTTCTTCTACCCATGATCCAAAGCCACAACGATGCTGTTGTTTTCAGAACAGATCTAGCGGCTTGCCATTACGCGAAATCAACGGTAGAATGGTATTCCACCAACAATTTTTCATTCGTTCTAAAGGAAATGAACCCTCCTAATTGCCCACAAATTCGACTAATTTCAAGAATTTTGGGCATTGACGAAGGCACCTCTTAGGAAACATGTTTCGACAACTAGAAATTAGAAGACAAAAGCAAAAAGAAAAATTGTTGGTGGAATACCATACTAACGTTGATTTCGCGTAATGGTTTCTAGTTACAGGTATTCCTAAACAGCTCAAACCCTCTAGGATTCATGTTTCGACAGCTGATACCAAAAAGTCAAAACTAGTCGCTAAGAAGTCTGTGCCGAATCTTATGAAGAACAGCATACTGGGAAGATCTAGCATACAATCGCGCTAGACTGCAAATTTGGTAACCCTAATGCACATAAAGGGAATGCTAGATTTGGCAGAAAATAATGGGATATTTCTTGTAAATTTTAGCCAGTTAACGCCTGAATCTAGCCTGTTGTAAGGAAGATTGATAACATTGTTGTATGGCGCAAGAAAGATTGCAAACAATTTCGTTGCTTACGCCTCCTTTGGAACAAAGCGAGGCGAGATTTTACGCGCTTGTTAAAATTAATTACTTTTTCTGAGTTCTAACGTTAACAGTAAATCTAGTAGAAAATGAATATCCATCACTTGTGTAGTACTTTTACTGAAAACTGGGTGCGTCCATACTTTCTGGGACAGTCTTTAAAATAGACAGCTAAAGAAGTGAATGAATCCTAATAAATCAAACTAGCCTGGGGCAGTCTTTTAAAGATGATTTTGAAGAGGATAAGGATGGAAATCTGAAAATTAGTTATATTGATTCACAGAAAACAATCGAACTGGGAAACTATTTTGAAGTGAGTAATTGACACAAAACTTCGTTAATTCAATCAGACGGTTCCAGCCAATTGCAGATCCTGTTCTGCGGTAGCTCGTTCCCTCGTTTCCCCCCATCAGCAGGTCAATCAGCAACAGCTTGTGACAGTTACTTGCAGCCATACACACACAAACACACGTCCTTCCACACGTCGCATTGCATGGTCCGGAGAATCTGAAAACTCCGGGAAAATTTAATTAAATTCAATTTCGTGTGAAACCACACCGACGACAACCCGCACTGCCAAACCCACTCATTATCACCCAAATGTTGACAACGACGAAGGAAAAATGACTCCACACCGCCACTGAGACGTACGCAAAATTGAGTCGCATTCGACCCTACACTGAAAAAAATAATGAATTTTAACGGGCGCGTATGATTTTCCCTCGTTCTGTTCCAACAGAATGCGGCAAAACAACGGAATTGTTTGCAATATTTCAACGCTATACAACAATGTTTGCAATCTTTCATACAACAGGCTAGATTCAGGCGTTATCTGGCTCAAATTAACCTGAAATATCCCATTGTTTTCTGCCAAATCTAGCATTCCCTTTATGTGCATTAGATAACGCAGAAAATTCAATGTTTCTTTTTATCTGTGTAGAGTACAAAGAGATAACTTCTAGACAAAATAGTCAAAAGGTCGAAAGTAACATTTGTAAACAATGACTTCTAGCGTATTTTTCTGGGATCTGTTTGCTCCCACGAACCAAATAGCACAAGAAATAGATACAAGGAGTTATTACCTTCCCGTTGGTAGTGGATGTCGATGTAAACAACCTGGGATTTCCAGGAAATTTACGTTTTAAGTCATTGTTTACAAATGTTACTTTCGACCTTTTGACGATTTTGTCTAGACTTAACTCACTCCCGGAGCCCTTCCACAATTCGCACTTTCCAGCCGAATTCAACTCAATTTTGAGTCACTTTCATTACTCGTACAGACAAAGACAAAGGTGGAAGCTTTTCCCTCGTCCACAGTGAGTCCCCAGTCAGTACGACAAAGTTTAATTTAATGACACATGGAATATCACCTGCCTTCCCACTTGGCTGGGAACGACAAGCAGACTAGCTGACTTACTGACTGGGACCGGGACCAGCAAGAAGCCATTGCACTTTTCCACTTTCGTTCTCCATTTTCCGTCTCCCTCCCTTATTTTGGAGTTCTAACTCGAGAACTTTCACTTCTGGATTTTTCTTTGTTTCCCCCACAAACAAATCACCTCTTCCATCAGAAGGACGTTGCCGTCGTCTTAATATCCGTTCAGAAGTGCACTTCTTCTTCGCACTGCCACCGGTATTCCACCTGCGAGCAAACTGATATTTATTTCCATTAAAAATTAAAGTCTTTTAATAAATTTCACCCGTCGTCTCCGACAGTAGCAACAGTAGCAAGCGTTGGGATTGAAATTCACTGGCAGCCACCTGGGAGTAATCGGTTTTTCCCGTTTCCCCGACGCTCAAACCGCGTCGTAATTCGAAAGTTCAACCCACTTCACAGGCACAGGAACCGGAGAGAAGTCAAAATTGGCAGAAGTGAATTGATAGTTTGGATTAACCGAGTAGATGATGAAAATTAAATCAGAAGCGAGTCGAGTCGACTCAATTTCGAACTGCTGTGGTGTCCGAGCGGTTAAGGAGATGGACTTGAAATCCATTGGGTTCTACCCGCACAGGTTCGAATCCTGTCTACAGCGAGAGTTTTTTTTTCAACTCGGAAAATCGACCCAGACAACAATGATTAATACGACGGGAATAAAGTACAACAAGAACGACGCCGGGGCCCCCGGAACGTTGCGGATGATTTGTGTGAGGACGAGAAGAAACACTTAAAATTCAATTCATTCGTGCATTCGTGCCATTTGTCAACCGCAGTTGTACGGGACAGAGACGAGGGACTCGACTTGGGATGACACTTTCCAACAAGAAGACGTTCATGTTCACTGACCCATTCATAATTTTCCGTCTGGAATGCTGTCTATGCTGGGCTGCTGCTGCTACTGATGCTTCATCTTTTTTTCCACTTTGAACCGAAACCCCTAAATTGAAAGAAACAGCAAACGAAGGCGTGGGGGGGAGTGAAAATGATATCCTTATTAGGACAAAGATGAGAGAGAAAAAAAAGGTCCTGGGAAGGGACCGAAATTTTTCATCACTTTTTTATTAATGTTTTCTTCGTTGTTTCTCCTTCGTTGCAGGTACGGACAATTTTCTTCATCACATTCAATTTGGGCCGCGAGTGAATTGAACCATCAAGGGGGTGAGTCATGTTCGTCACTGTTGTTTACGAATGTAGTGCGAACGTCGAGAGAGGGCAATAAATTAAAACTATTACAACCTTCCTCCGAAAAATGGACATCGGCGACGAAGACGACGGGCGGACGGGGAGCCGTGATGTGTCCCCGATGTGGAACGTGTAGGTTGCGACGGACGAATGACAACAACAACAACACCACTAGCACTTTCTAGCTCAGGGACGTTCGGTGGCGATCCGGCGACGGCGGTTGAAAGTGAAGTGCGAGTCAACTCTGCTTTGAATGCTGAATCCGAGAGAGATGGATTTCGCTGGAAATTTCTGCCCCGGATGAGGATTTTGGTCTGGTCAAGGATTCGAATCGGATGGCGGACTCCGACGATTAGAGGAGGGGTTTTCGTTTGAATGACTTTTCGATGTTTATCGTTGCCAAGGGTTGCTAGGGGTTTTGCTCTTTAGGGGATTGATCAAGTTTGCCATGGTAAATGAATTCATTTATGAGTTCCGATTGAGGAATTGAAATTAATTTTAACTTAAATTTGATCGCTGGAAATTTTTCAAACAACCTCGATAATCGGCCGATGAATGACAAAGGCTTTCTAAAAATTAAATTTACTTTCGAAACTTCAAGTTTAAGTGAAAATTTCCGAATTCGAAAGGATCCGAATGTTGGAAGCTACTAGAAAACTTGTAGTTTGTGAGATTCGGTCAATGCCAAGTGTTGACACAAATCAGCCAGCCATAATAACGGTTGTTTGTGGATTCTATCAACTTCAACCTTACGAAACTATTTTGAGGATGCCAAGGCTATGATATGCACAATCCATAAATTGTCACTTTTATGAAAGACTTGCATCACCACTCCGAATTTTTGAATGCACGAATCTCAGAAACCATTAACATGTCTTGCACGAAAGGATTGATCAAATGAGTGAGCTTAGCTTAAAGCCCGATCCAAAGTAAATTTGGACGCATTCATGTGAGCATAACTCAAGAATGAAACAACATACCGGCACTCAGATTTGTAGATCTCGCCATTTACTGTGCCCTTTGTCACGAAAGGCTCACTCCTCAGTCCGCAAGAGCAGATGGCCTGCCAAATGAGATATTTGGAGGCGAACTTCGACATTTTCTTCTTCTTAAATTTGTCGTCCACCTAGAACTTGCTCTTGCCGGTGAAAAACTCCAACTCCGGAATTTGCTTAAAATCGGCTTTTATATACGTTTCGTCGTCCATCACACAGCAGCAATATTTTGTCAGCATCTTCTCGTATAGCTTCCGTGCCCGAGTTTTAGCCGTCGATTGTTGCCGCTCATCGCGGTTAGGGAAGTTCTGTACCTTGTATGTATGTATTCCAGCTCTCTTCTTTGCATTCTGGACGTAGCTCTGCGACATGCCGATCTTTTTAGCCAAATCACGGCTTGAGACGTTGGGATTTGCTTTAATCATCCGCTTCACCTTTCCCTCCGTTTTTTGTTCTCCGGTCCCGGTTTTCTTCCAGCTCTTTTGCCGTGGTCCAACGTCAACCGCTCCTGGAACCGCTTCAACACTCTGTAGACGGTTGAATGGTGAATGTTCAACATTTTTCCCAACTGCCGGTGCGACAGGTCAGGAAATTCCAGGTGTTTGGAAAGAATTTGTTCTCTCGACTCGCGTTGGTTCACCTCCATTTTCGTTGAATCGAAAAACACGACTTCGAGTTTGACAGCATGTAAACAATACACATCAATGAGAAAGTGTGCATTTTGATTTTTACCCAATGGTAAAAAAGTTATGCCCTGTTGAATGTGTCGCAATAATTTCGTGTTCGCCCTTTGCATTTTACAGTTTCGAACGAACTGATGCCTTCATAATTCGCACAGTCGCTGGTGACACTGTACCGACGAACTTATTCCACTTTAAACGCATTTGTTGTGCATTTGTCACTTCTTTACCGAATCCTCGAAGTTTCCGCTTGACAATTGCCCAATATTTTTCGATCGGTCTGAACTAAGGACAATTCGGAGGACTAATCTCTTTGGCAACGAGATTAACATTGTTTGCAGCATAACATTCTAGTACCTTCCTTAGAGTGGTGGCAGCTGGCTAGATCCGGCCAAAACATAACGTTGGTCTTGTGTTGCCGAATAAAGGGTATAACGCGCTGTTTCATTTAATGAAAACCTTCGACGTCATTGTGTGAAATATGATGAAAACCTTAATTTTAAGGCCACAACTGTAGGTTCCTTGCCAAATCATTAGCTTCCGAGCAAAGTTATCAGCAAAAACAAATTTATACCTGGAAGGGACATCTCTACGACCAGTTGCCAGGTAAAATTTTCGGCCGGGAGTTTGTTTATTATCCATTTCGACACATGCTTCGTCATCCATTAAATTTCGTCAAAACTCGTTCGCCTAGTAATGCTCGCTTTTTAGCCACTAAATTTCGTTTCAGGGATCGATTCGGATGTTTCTGGCACAAAAAGACTTATATCCTTCTCTTGAACGGATGTTACGCACGGTAGAATAGTTAGAATCGTATTTCTTTGCCAAATCACGTATGGAGTCACCTGGGTTGCCTTTCACGTACCTCAGCCCCTTTCTCCTCAGCTCTTTGTCCCTAGTGCCACTTTTGCGATAGATGTGCTGTGCTCTAGCCACACTCAGAGTATCTTTGTAACGTTTGATTACAAGATACACCACCGTTGCCTTTGGGAATTTCAACACTTGCTATTTTTGATGCCAGACCACAAAGGATTCTGTAGAGGTTTTTTGCACAATTAATTTTCTTTTCTCAATTTCCATGATCCGAGATGCATCGATCAATCGAGTAAAACTTTTCAACGATGTTTTCGTCAATGATACGTCAACACATGCCTGTCAAACGTTTTTTGTTCCAACCACCAGGGACGCGGTGGTGTATTAAACCGTGCGTCCAGATTTGCTTTGAATCGAGCTTTAGTTGGTCAAAAGTAGCCACACCAGCATCATCAAATTTCAATTCGCATTAAATACTCAATGTTTTGTTCTATTCATGAGCTTAGCTTCCTTATTTTTGCAGCCTAAAAATGAGTTTGAAAACCCTAACAATAATAAAAGAAAGATTCTATCGTCAATACAAAGTAACAACAGAAATCAATACACAGCAAAAAAAAATCATGAGTTTCAACTGGCGCGTAAAATTTCCCAGCGTTTAATTTCAAGCCAAAGAAGACGTAAACAACGAAATTGTTTGCAATCTTGCATGCGCCATACAACAATGTTCGCAAGCTTTCATACAACAGACTAGATGCAGGCGTTATTTGGTTTAAATTTAGATCAAATATCCCACTGATTTCTGCCAAATCTAGCGTTAACTGGCTTAAAACATGTTTTAAGAAAGATCCAATTGATCCTTACTACGTTAGCTATGTGTGACCCTTGTGCTGTCATGATGTCTTTTTCATCCATCAACTCACGCTCATTCGGATTTACCCAAAATTGACAAACGTTTACCCATTTTCATGAAAAAGGCTGAAACGTCAATCCATGGGTAAGACGATTTATGAAGATGGGTAAATCTCACTCTAAGCTTCATAAATTTGGTATCTTAGGTATCTGTTTACTGTTTGTACAACGGAAACACATTCTTAGTTTTTTCATGCGGTGATTTCCAGATAAAAAAATTAAGTTTTACAGGAGAAAATGGTGATTAGTCCTTAAGAATTCAGGTAACTATGTGCAATCTGCTTGCAAGAAAAGCCGGACATGGCAACGCGTTTTTTTTTAAAATAATTCGACAAAGATTTTTTATCGGGACCTAACTGTCAAACGTAAACAATGGCTTTTTACGTGAAATTCTCGCCATTGAATACTCGCCTTATCAATCCACCACGGTCATTTCGAAGGGGAAGAGTTCACCTATCCGATGGAATTGGCCCTTGTGTCACGAGAAAATTACGGAAGAAGCCATTGTTTACGTATGTCAGTAAGGCCTGAATGAAAAATCTTTGTCAAATTATTCTGAAAGGGTCCACCGATTCGCAGTTTGTCGCAAAGGCAGAGGAACGCATCCTGACTGTCTCGGATTTAATCGCGCCGATGATGGCCAAATTCCTGCCCGAATCAGAATACCTTCAGGAACTCTTTTCTCTTCTTGACACTAGTAGTGGGCGATGCCAATCGAGGCTTCGAAAAGTCGATCACACGACATTCCAAAACTACCCAAACATTGGTACACTTCAAATCTAAAGTAGACCTTTAGATGATTATGTTTTTTTTTCAGTAGGAAAAAATGCTTTCTTCATTTAACACGATAAAAATCATATTACTTCCAAAATAATCACGTTTATTTAAAAAACTTCAAGCAGAAAAAACCTTTTATAATGTTTGAAAATTGGAAATATCCTTTTTATCAAACCTACGCAACTTATTCAACCCTAGGAGTGGACAGCAATTTCTGCTAGATCCAAACATGTGGAGAGAAAGTATTGAAAGGTCTCTAAGAGCACGGCAGGTTGTAAAATTAAATAGAAGTAGTTGAAATTAAGCGTAAGGCATGCGTGAAAAATCTATTTAATTTTTATTTTATTCATTATGTGAGCTTTATTTCTCTGTCTGAAATATACTTTGGTTGGCATGCTAACAGGTAGCATTTCAAAACTTTTTTTCTTTCTTCAAGTTTCCTTTTGTAAGTTGTAAAATACATGGAAAGTAAAGTGCATGGTAAAATTCGGATACCTAATATGAAAATTGTTGAAACGAACGAGCCTTGAATTTAATTTGAAGATTGTTATGCTAGTTTTAAACACTGTTTTAATTGTTTTTTTAACTAACGGTTCTTGTAGGGTCTTATAAAACAGTGTTTGTGCTCCATTTTTTTAATTTCAATTTGAATTTGAAAAAAATGTAAGAATAACTTTTAGGGAATAATAACGTATATTCTGAAGATACAAAATAGTTGCTAGTTATTGTAAAAAAATGAGGTTAAAGTGCAAAACAATACGTTTGTTTTTCAAGATATTTTACTCTCATATTTGCAAATATTTGCAAACACGGAATACGTGAACCTAAGACCCTAAAAAAAACACTCAAAACACTTTCATATATAAAATTTGTCCTCTTCTGGAGAAACACTAATTTTAAAATTGGAGGTTTGCATTTTTCCTGCATAACTTTCGATCACCAGCATCCACATTAATCGTTATTTTTAAAGAACGCAACATCGCAATGTTTATATTTTCATGTTAACCCTTCTCCATCTATTTGTAATCATTAATGTCACAGATAAACAGACATAACACATTGAACATTCTCCACTACGAAAACATCGTCACGAGCACACCTGTGATGGGTGATAGAGCTGATCAGATGGCGGTAGTGTGCTAACGTCAAACGTAAGGGAATCGACTCTGCGTGCTATTTGAATTGACAATTTAATGCGTGATCGATAAAACTGCGAGTGTTTTGTCCTATTGCCTGTGTTAATATATTTACATTTATTTTTTACATCCATATGTTTTCCTATACTTAGAAAATGAGAAGAAAGATTGGAAATTTCAATTTAATTCCAACTACTTGTATTGCTTATATTGACAGATACGCGTATTTCTTCAGGGTCGTGTAAACGCAAAAGATGTGTTTGATTAAATTTATTTTCTCATATCTTTCAACTCATTCTTGTGTGCTGAAGGATGCTTGCATGTGTCGGTCTCAGGAGACAAAAATGTTCACTTCATTTTGGTAGTGTGCGGGTTCATCAAAAGACTTAGTTTTCATTTCAATGATCCCTATACAATAACAACGTTGTTTGTTACCTGGTTTGGTACATATGTTGAGCTCTTTCTTAAGTACTGCAGCTCAATTTCAAGATACAAATAAAGACCGTATTGAGTCTGAGCAGAAACTGTTTTTATTGTATCCTCTTTGTAAGTTCGGATGGAGCTCTTGTCGGCTACCTTCTAATGAATCTCGAAATATGGTAATAAAAATAGATGGTCTTGAAAAACGACGTGAGTTTGCAATCCTATTATTCATAAACGATGTTATTGGGCAAATAGTAAACGACGCAGAAATTTTAGAGATGTTCAACTTCTACGCTTCCACCTGTTACTTAAGAAGGAGGAATTTATTCTACTAAACAATCAAAGAACTAACCACCTTCGAGTGTTATTGGATTACTTTTTTCCAAATGAACATCATATTTTATGATTGGTTCCAACAGCATCCTTACTGTTGGTTTAAATTGGTCCAAATGGCTCCTCAAACGTTTATCAATATACTAGCTGATACATACCCTCCATCACGTTTTATGAGAGATCCCTGCAGCACCCTTATCGTTGGCATCAATCGGTCCTAATCGACTCTCAACTCAATTTCAGAAGTTTCGTTCAGTCTCCTGAACTACTAATTCAAAAAATCCGAACAGCCAATTGTAACTTTAAAAACTTCGATTTATTAAAAATACTATTAACTAAGAGCATTAAGCACTTCATATAAATTTGTCCCTAGATTACTGTTACTTCGCCATGCCAAGCCTCCATGAAACTCTCATCCCAACGGCATGATCTTATTTCAAACGTCTAGCAATCGAAACCGCCTTGTCATGTCCGAAAATTGGACAACCAAAACAACGCAAGACCGCCACCTGAGGTCAACCCCTTTCCCAACAGAAACCGCTCAGAACGCACCGAATTACTCAAAACAACATTAACATAATTAGCAACTGCACCATTTGAGTCATCCAGGTGCGAAAGTGACGCAATCGGATTACCCCAAAGCCACTCCAACTTGACGATACGTGGCTGGCAACCACACCTCTTCCCCAGCGCCGCACTACGGAGAGTGTTGAAATTCCAAACTTACAACCAAAGCCGCCGTGGACGCGTGCGTGCGTGAATAACATGCACGATTAGTCGACTCAATGCTACCCCAATCGAGGGAAAAGCTTCCAAATGTCGATCAATCGGTCGATCGATCGCGCGCGCACCGGTAGTGTGAAGTAATTTGCTATTGACACTTTGGGCTTCGGCTGCGGACGTCACAACATATTGTGCCGCGATAATGATACTTGCTGCCGCTGCTGTTGTTGTTGTTGTCATTCTACCCCGTTTCGTCGAATTGGAGGAAGGTGGAAGTGTCTCTCGCTCTTTCTCGATAGCATTGACACAGAAAGTTGATTTCATAGTAAATAAATCAAGCAACCGGCGATGGCTGCTGCTGCTAGTCAGGTCTCGAATGCATGCGTTTTGATGCAGCACTTTGGGGCCGATGGTGATTGACAATGCAAACAAAAATATACGCAACCAGCTACAGTCGGCCCGCCGGATCGGACGTGCGATGATAAAAATAAGCTCGTTTCGTCCCTCAGGGCTGTGGTTGCGTGAGGCACGAAGAGGGGGGGAGGGGAGGCGCGCCGAGCTGAAGGAAGGAAGGAGATTAAGCAACCCCAACTGGACTACCGGTGGCGGCAGCGATGGCGGCGGCGGCGGCGGCGGCGGCGCTGGACTTGGCTGGAAGTATGTTTGCATTGCGTCGTCGACGTCGTCACGCGAGGAGATCTGCGAAGGACGAACGCTCGAAGTCGAAGTCGAGTTGTTGTTTTAGTTTTTGTTTTTGTTCGAGGAGGTGGGGCAACGAGGTGGGCGGTGGTGGCAATCGAGATCGTGGGGCGGGGGAGAGGGGGTTGTTTATGTTTTTCTAAGAAATTATGGGCTTTGATGAGTAAGTGATAGATACGAGACGGGGATGAATGTTAAGGACATGTGGATGATTGTGCAAATCGTTTTATTGGTGGTCGTATCGCACGCGGAAATTCCATGACCTAGATGATGGATGGTTTGCGGAACTGGCGGCTGATAAGCCGGTAGCTCTCGGCGCTTGAAGGATTTTCTGTTCCATTTCATATTGCAATTCAACTTCTGTGTTGACTTTTTAGCTGTTTGCTGAATAACACATTGAAATTAGCAGAATGACGTCAAATATGTCAAAACGGATTTTCAGAAAAAAAAAAAAAAAAAAAGTAAAAAAGAACACCCAAGTAACCATTATGGCATTTTGGAAACTTGTCTAATCGAATATCTTTTTTGTCAACCTTTAGAACTGTTATATAAATCTGAGTTCTTGTTCGTTCCGACCTTTTGTCTTTTGTACTTTTTCTGTTTGTTGTTGTCTGTTTCACAATTTTGTCCTTTTGGACTTGACGTTAATTTCATTTCCAATGAACCTCTTGTTCGTTTGATCGGTTCTCTTTTGGAATATTTATTTTTTAGTTGGACTGACTCCTTTTACTGATTGAATTGTTCATTCATTTGTTCTTTTTTTCTTTCTTTTCTTTTGTTCGTTCTAACGTTAGACTTTAATGCTTTCGTACCTATTCGAACATATTTTCAATACCTACATTTGATATCCATTTCATTTTTTTTGTATAACTCTACTATCTATTTTGTCGAACTGCTATTTTTCAATTTCTTTTTTATTTTATTTGGAGCTTTTTCTATTAATACGTTTGATAAATTGCAAGTTAAAAGTTTTATAACTGCAACTCTGAGCTGAATCTGAAATTGAGTGCTGTTGTCTTCTATCATTTTTCTTTTCACTTCTTGGTCTTTTCGACGTTTTGTTACTTAGTTTTAGGTGTTTTTAACCTTCTACTCATTTACATCGATCATTCGTTTCACATTTATTTTTACCACAGTTCTTAACTTTTATTTTTACATTCATTATTGCTTGTATATCTTTATAACTAATAGATCTTCAATCTTCTCAGAAATCTTTCAGTATTTTTTACTATTTTTTTTCTTTTGCTATTCATCGATTTAATCTGGATGGAATAAATGGATTTTCGGAAAAATAGAAAAAATATACCAAACTCAACATCAATACATTTTGGTGTTTTGTCTGTTTGAACATCTTTTTCGTAAACTTTTAGAGCTGGTTTGATAAATGTGAGGTTTTGTTCGTTCCGAACTTTTGTCTGTTCTCCTTTTTCTGTTTGTTATTATCTCTTTCACAATTTTGTCCTTTTGGACCTTACGTTAATTTTATTTTCAATGAACCTTATATTCATTCGATGGGTTCTCTTTCCGAATATTTATTTTTTAGTTGCATTGACTCATTTTACCCATTTAATTTTTGATTCATTTATTATTATTTTTCTTTAATTTTTTTCAGTCTAACGTTGGTTTTTTTGTGCCTTCGTCTCTATTCGAACATGTTGTCTATACTTACATTTGATATCCATTCCATTTCTTTTGTCTTACTATACTGTCTATGCTGCCGATCTGCAATTTTTGAAATTCGTTTATTTTTTCATTTTCATTTAGATTTTCATTTTTTTTAAGTCGGTCGATCATTTGCCAGTTTAATATTTTTTAAATGACTCTAAATTTAAGTGTTGTTCTTTTCTATCATTTTTCCTTTAACGTCTTGGGTTTTTCAAAGTTTTGCTACTGAATTTTTGGTAAATATAACCCTCTCTTCATTCACACAATTAATGCATTTCACATTTATTTTTAACAGCTACATTTTTATACAGTTTTTAAATTTATTTTAAATTTATTAGTTTATATATCTTTATTGCTTATTGATCTTCTATCCACTAAGCAATCTTTGAGTAATTTTTGCTCTTACTATTCGCCAATTTCATTTATCTCGACCTTGTTAAAAATTTACCAATTCATTTTCCAAGATCACCAAGGATCATTCAATAATTTTCACATCTCAGTTCATGCCATTTTAGACAGATTTAATCTTTTTGTTAAACAATTAGCATTTCAATTCGATGCGAATATTTTCTCTATGTTTTTAGTTGTTTGTTGTTTTTTGTGGCATTGATCGTTTAATCATTGGACTATTTAACTATTTAGCTTTTCATGGCCCATATTGTCCTTTTTCAATTCCAAAGTTTTATGAACGAGGCTATTAGTAGCGTCCGTGTATTTACTATGTGTGAGTTATGCCTCTAGTATTTTATCTTTTGTTAAACTATTTTTTAATTATTCGGTATTTTTCAAATTCAGTTTTTTTTTATTTGGAATTTTTCCTCATTAAATCGATAGATCATTTCCCAGCTCAAAGTTTTATACCTTCAACTTTGAACTGAATCTGTTCGTTCCTATAATTTCTTTAATGCACTTTTAAGTTTTTTTTTTCATTTGATTATTTGTCTATTCGAATAATTGTTCTATATAATTGTCTATTCTAAAATTGTGTGCACTAGACAATTTCAAGATTTTTGTGTTTCCTGTTATAACTTGGGTGAATTTTTTAGTTTTTTTTCAAATATAATTTTGGCTTCTTCATTTTAACCTATCCGATTGTTTGGTCATATGACCGTTGTTGTTATTCCTTTATCTATTTTTTATGTTGTTGTTGAATTTTACTCCATGGACCTTCTCCGATTGATACTTATTTTATTCGATCTGATTGATTGAACATTTATTTTCTTTATTCAAAGGTACCAGATGCATCTCGTGATCAAAAGTTCAACCTGTTGAATGAGTTCAATTTTCAAAAATTTTGCATTTATTTAAGTTAACATAAATATTTCATATTTAAGGACAAATCTGCCTTGATATTTTTTAAGGACAAACATTTTGGAAGGGAAAGGGAAGAAAATAAATTTTGTCAAATAAATTAACTAGGTGAGTTCATTCTGTTTTGAAAGAAATATTTGTTTGTTTTTTTGTTTAATTTTTAATATTTATTTTTTCATTCAGCATTGCTTGTATCTTTTTAATACTGATTGATCTTTCACTCAGCATTCTTTCAGTAAATTTTGCTCTCTTTTTTTCCCTCTACTATTCACCGATTTGATCTTCTACTAGCTCGAGCTTTGTTAAAATTTACCAATTCATTTTATGAGCTGTTAATAATTTTATTTGAAATTGAATCTCTTTCATTTGACGTCCCGTGTGAGCATTCGTCTCAACCAAGGACCATTCAATAGTTTTCACTTCTCAGTTCATGCATTTCGAAGAAAATGTCATCTATTTGTTTAACAATTAGCATTTCAAATCGATGCAAAAAATTTCTCTGTGATTTTTGTTGCTTTGATAGTTTGATCATTAGCCTATTCAACTATTTAGCTTTTCATGGTCCATATAGTCCTATTTTAGATTCCAAAATTTTAGGAACGACACTATTGGTAGCTTCTGTGTATTTCCTATAGAAGCTTGTGAGAGTAATGACTTTTCTATTTCAAATTTGAGCTTTTTCATCCTAATCTATACGATTGTTTGGTGATTGAAACGTAGTTTTCTTGTTTTCGCGTTTTCTTTTAATTTCGATTTGTTCTTTCGATCTATTTGATCGGATTTTTTCGTTTCGTTATTATAGCGATTTTCAACCTCGACCTGGTTCATCTCCCATGGTAGTCACTTCAGCACTTTTTTGAAATTTATTATGACTTTTGCGGGGAAGAGATTTGAGTTCGCGACTTTGTATGTCTGTCTGATTCAAAAACTACTGAGCTGATCGGCGTGAAATTGTGTAAGGAGGGATTTTTGGGGCCGGGGAAGGCTCTTATGTTTTTAAGAGACGAGGGGTCTCTCTTTTTCTCAAATTTCTGCATAACTCAAGAACTAATCAAGCAAATAGAACCAAATTTGGAACGTGGTGTTTTCTGGAAACAAGAAATGTTCCCATGGTGGTTTGAGCACCCACCCCTCTTTAGAAGAAGTGGCTCTCATAAAAATGAAACCCAAATTTCGGCATTACTCAAGAACTACTCAAGCAAATGGAACCAAATTTGACAGATGGAAGGTTTTGAAGGCAAGAAATATTTTTAATACCCCTTCCATTTCTGAAAGAAGGGGTCCCATACACATGAAACACAAATTTCTGCATAACTCAAGAACTAATCAAGCAAATACAATCAAATTTGGCATGTGGGGAGTTTTCGGGACTTGTGGTGAACGGGGAGATATACAGTGTGAAGTGCTTGCCGGATGATGCCTGCTTTATCAAAAAGTATCTATCATAGGATGTGATCTTTTGGCGTGAACCAGCTGAAGATAAACCTTGTACCAAAGACCTTCAACCCTCTCAACGTTTTCATCTGCGACCGATAGAATATATTTTTGCTATCCTCAAGTGGATGATCCTCTCAAATGATTTCGTTGGCAAAACGGAGAAGCAGCTGATCGCCAAGACGCTAACTGGCGGCCTTACGTCAGTAGGGCCTCGAAGCTTTTTTTGTCGAAGGCAACAAAGGTTTTAACGAAAATTTGTTCTATTAAATTATCGCTTGTAGTTTTGTTTCATTGCCACTGAAAATAAGTCAATTTTTTTTAAATGCATACGTAAGTCAAATTTGGTGAGTTCATTTCAATTATGAAACTTTTTGATCCTCATCTATTTTGTTTCGCCTTGAGTACATTTGAATCACAAATTCATATCGTTACCAAAACAGAGGTGCAGCTGATTGCTAAGGCCACGAGAGAGCTGACGAACATGCCGACATCCATCTTTTTATGTTCCTTGCCTAAAGTTCCAGCTAACTTGCGTAAGGCCGTCGACCCCTTTCTGTAGAAGGCTTTATGAACATAGGTCATTAAATTATCTTTTAAAATTTTATTTTTTTATCGCCATCTGACATGAGTCCATTGTTTATATAAATATAGATGTAATGTAAAAATAATATGTTATATATGAATATATAGTAGAACAAAAAATTATATAAGGATATTTAGTTAAAATATGTAATAGTTGGAGTTCACGAGCCTATGATAACCATGTTGAAATAAATTAATTAACCTGCTGAAATAATATTAAGGCAGTAATAATAATATGCAGCTTCGTACCACTTTGTATCACTGATGGATGACTGTATCTCTGGAATGTGAAGGTCATCTTGTTATTCATTGAACCATTAACAAAAACCATGAAATGTGCACAAAAGTCAACGCTTAGATTCAGTCAAAGCCTCATGTATTGAAGGCACTATATACGTCTTAATAAGAGAAGAATGGAGAAGGGATTAAAGGATAAATCAAAATAATATGAATTATCTATCAAATAAAATTAGAGTCAAAATAATAACAAGAATAATGATAACAAGCGTAATAATTAAGCAATACGCTGCATAATTCAGGTTTGCTCAGATTTGGTAAAAAGTCCATTTCCGTAGCAAAAAATGATAAATACATTTAGTAATAAGTGCAAAAATGTAACGCAGATTGAATTGCAGCTTCTTGTAGTCATGGCACTTGGTACCTAATAATAGTAACAGGAAGAAGCAATGGGCAAAATGATCGTTGGACATATAAGACACAATTATTCATTGTATATACAATCTATAATGTAAAAATAATCAAATACTATTTACGAATATTATGAAACCTGAGTTATGATGCTTATCGTAATGGTATTTATACAAATGTTAAATGAATTTTTTTATGTCTCAGAGAATAGTATATTAAAAAAGGTGAAAGGATATTATTAAATACAATGATAATCAAAATTACATGCGTTACTACATGTCTATTGTTGTCCTGCTACAATTTTAGAAGGACTTGCATATCCATGATGAACCTGAAAGTTGTCACATATCATAGTTACGAGAAAAAAATGAATTAAAAATTATTTTACGAAACTTGGTAACTCCATGGATGATCCGACATTAAATATCATATAAAGAATAGTATGTCTAAAATGTCGTTGTGCTGATCCGTTTCCTAGCATCGCAATTACCATTTTGGGTGGATTTCATGGGTACTACAGTGTTTTGAACTAAATAAATGAATTTAAGGCAGTAATAAATTTTCATTTGAAAACGGCAAGTCTTTAAATCACCTAATAAAATAATATCATTAAAAATAAAAATATGCGCATGAGACATAGCGATGATATAATGAATATCTGTAACTAAGCTGATCACCCTCTCATTGAATTAAAAAAATCTAATTTAGTATTTTTTTTTTTATTTGAGAGGCTTTCAATTTTTTAAAGTTCATTCGCCTCTAGTTTAGTAATTTACAGATAACGTTACCTTCTTACTGCGTTCTATCATGCTTCATCCATCAATCTGCTTACCGTTTTGCGTCGTACTATCTCTCAGACTTTTTGTATGAGTTTTACACTCGTAAGTCAAATCATTTAAAATTTCTACTCAGAGAGCAACGACTTACGCAAACCAACCCTATGCACGCATCCAATGATCAATTTTCACTACCAATGCATTAGCGTAACTACATGCAAACAGTTATGCGACCCGAAACCGTGCACTTATTTTTTCCCTTTTTCTGACCATTTGACACTCACTCTCCACTGTTGATCACCAATCGTCCAAACTCTCTCTTTTCCATTCTCTCTCGCTCTCTTGAATTTTTCTTTTTAACTTCCCGATCTTTTCATATACTCAGCTATGTCGTATTTCTAACATAATCACACTCACCCGATCCGATGTCGCTTCTTGTTTTTGCTTTTTCTTTAGCACCAACCAATATTTTTTTCGACACCGCCTGCTGCTCAGAAACTGATATTTTCACTCTTCTCTTCTCTCTTCGTCAACTAACCCGTCACTTGAAGATACAAGCCAAACGCACAAGGCTTCTCCCTTCTTCTTTTTCTTCTTCTTATTTTTCAGCTATTAGCACCGCCGATGCAAATTTACAAATGCCCCACGATTGATGCGAGCCATATTTTACTCTAGCTTTTTATCACTTTTCTAAGTTATTTTTTCATCATTTTACTTTGCTTTTGCTTGATTCACAATCAATAATAAATACTGGGTTGGGAGGAAGCACCAGGGTATCATTCAAGCTGAAACTGGACGATGGTTTGATTGACTGCCTGAGTCTAGGAGGGAACAAACAGTATCATTTCTTATCCTACCGATTCGAGTGTGGTGCTGCGAGTTCTACTCCAACAGTTTCAGGGAGAGTGACGCGCCCTTCTTAACAAGCCATCCTGTAGAAAACTTAATGAGTATTGCGAATTGTGTTATTCGATTTGTTGGATCATATCGTTGGAAGGAGATTCTTAATTTCCCGTGGATTTCGTGTAAGTGTCTCTGCTTATGGGTCCACCCCTCCGTTTTTGGCCCTTCATACAGCGATAGTGCGAATTCAGATCGGTGGCCCAATTTGATCTTGCTATTAAGTGGAGCTGCATCCAAGCCAAGGGCTAGAGGGGATGGTGGCTACCATACATACATACACATACATCTGACATGAGTCCATTGTTAAATATATTCGTTACTGGAACATGGTGAGTTCATTCCAATTATGAAAAATGCCGTTCCTCATCTAGTTGGTTTCAACAATAACAAAATTCAATCTGTAAGCTTAGGAAACAAGTGAAATCACGAGAATGTTCGAAAAATTTAGAGACGCTGTTCTCTTGCAGTCTATTGTAGGATTATTTTGAAACTGGGAAAGACCTTTCCTGTTGTTTTTTTTTTAAATATTTATTGAATATTTTGAATATGGATTATTTTAAAATTTCCTAGCTTAAAACAAAGCTTAGAACTTCTAAGGTAACTTAACTACTTAGCTTAGGAAATGACCTCGGAAATTAAGCTGTAATAACGGTCTAACGGGGCACCGTGCTTGAAATACTGGACTTGTACCATGCAAAAGGTGATTATATTTAAAATTTGATATTTAGCTTGCATTATTTAAACGCTGATTGTTGATAAATGAACTGGTAGTCAGTAAAAAATCCGGCTGATAGCTGCAAAAATCAAATGTTTTATTAGATTAATAACCTGGTTTCAAGCGGACATTCTCGAGAATATGCAACAGTTAGTTAGATGAGATCATTAGAAATTTCGGTATTCCAGAACAAGGCCTGAACGTTGCTGGCGTTGGTTATTAGGCTGCTTAGCAACCGGTTGCCTGACCACCGCCCGCTGCCAATCCACCGCTGGCTCCAACAGTAACAAACGAATGAAGCTGCCCACAATGAGATAATCTTATGGATCCACGCCGCTGCATCGGTGGGTTGATAGTTAATAGCTACAAAATAAAGTATTCACTTTAAATATTTTCGAACTTCTTTAATTTTCGCAATTTTAATAATATATTGTTTTTCAATGCATTCGAACAAAAGTAAGCACTGTAGACATTCTTTCGGAATTCAAGTTATTCAGAGACTTTGAAATGATAATTTATTTGAAGATAGTTTTCATTAAGAACTGATATTGTCATGGCAAGGTCTGCTATCGTGGATTACGTGTTGTTTGGGAGTGCGGGTGTTTGACACTTAGTTTGCCTTTCCTTGAAAATTGGACATTTGTTTGAGCGACTTTTTGACGTGTTCTTGGAAGGTCTTAATTTTGGTAGTGATTAACCTATCTTGGAAATTTCTGCAAAATTTGCCGTGTTGTTGCCTTATGAAAAAAATGTTGTGATTCCAGATTCAATTTAAGCTAGCTACGCGTTTATTTACATCGGACTTGACTATGGAGTCGCTCTATACAACCGAATCAAATTTTTGCAAACATGTGGTATGGATGCATTTGGTGAGTTTGTTCCATTTTATTTATGTCCCTTATACACAACTAGACAAAATCAAGAACTCACTTCTATTATTTGTATAAAATCTTCTTCTTCAATCCATTCTTCGTAGCATTCAAATACAATTCAGCACGGTGGATGGACTTTTCGAGTATATTTTGTTCTGTGACTTCTCAAGTGTTCAGTTATTTGAAGAAACTGTCCATTATTTTGATGGACAAAACAAAGTTGGATGGCAAGCGTCGTGGCATACTTTCAACAAGGTTTTTGAAGCGTGGTTGGTTAATATTCATCCAGGTCTTTTCTAGAATTTTGAAAATGTTGTCGTGGTTGGTCATATCCACTCTGTCAACATTCTGATCCAAAATGGAGCACAAGTTTTCTATGTCGGGTTTGGGTGCATGCTCGTGCATGCTGTTAACGTCCAATGAACTCAAAACTTGCTATCATCATTCCAGAGTACCTTTTATTTTTGGGCTTGATATGGGCGATTTATATTTGGCACTTTTGCTCCTATAGAAATCGAAATGTAAAGTAAACAAACCTGTTAACATTTCAAATAAACGATTTTCGTCTAGCAAATCCATTTTTTAAGCCCATTTCCTGCAATCTTCTACGCTCAGTACGTTCGGAAATATTCAAGTTAATATTTTCTCAAATTATCCGGCGAATAAGTTTTTAGTCGCTTATCAAGAAATTTAGCGATTATCGCTGGTTGTAGTCTTCCTCTTCCAGTTCGATCTGTCACGCTTCGGAGTTCTTGATACGCCTTCATACTTCAATTTGTGTGTTCAAGAGACCGTCCAGATGATTTTTAACGGACAGTATGAATGCTGTTCCATCTACTCACAAATTGTGATAATGGTTGTTAATCGGGAAAAGATTGTTTATATAATGCTTCAGATCCGATTGGCACCGATTTAAACCAACAATAAGGACGCTGTTGGGGCCTCTCACAAAGTGTGATGATGGTTTCTCATTGAAAAATCAAGGCATTTCTTAACAACGCTTTAGAGCCGTTTCCAATCGATTTAAACCAACAGTAAGGACACTGTTGAGCATAAACATGAGCATATTGACCATCCGTGGGTTGCTTTAAAAAATATTAAAATTTAACGAGAAATGAATGAGTTTATATCGTTCAAAAGCTGACAATGTTTTCCGATGCCCAAGTAACACCAAATGTTTGATTGCATGCATATTTGCTCAAATGTGACAAATGATTATGTCACCATTCCGATGATAGAAAACCTTTTCGGGCACTACTATAGAATTGAAATAGCGCAGAAGGTGGAGCCTATGAAACATAATTTATGTTTTATAATTGTCATAAACAAAAAATTCTAAAACATTAGTGCAACAAATTTCGTCGGCAAAAAAGGATTTCATCAACTAGGTTCATACTATGGACTCCAAGCTTACTAGATCGGTGTTTTTACCACTCGACCGACTCGATTCTCTTAAACCCTACCATTATCCTATATACCAACCTTATAGGGGACTTAAATAGATATTCACTTTGATATAAGAGGCTATGGGTATTGATTTAAATTATAAACATTGATAACAGATGTTATCATACAAGCAATTTCATCAATTCTGATGCTCGATCATGAAAGCAATTCGCAACTGGAATTTTCAATATTTCATTCTAGCAAAACAGAACTATGTTCAGTGGCAAACGAGTATATGACATAAATAGATGTAGTTTATATATATATCTATCTTAAGGTAAGATCAAAAACTGTCTTTTTTCGTACAATACGGCGCTAATCAAACATACCTGACAAGTTTTGTTGACGTTTGACCTTTCTCGCATATGTTTGTTTCTTGAAATACGGAAGACTTAAGTGGATGCATTTATGAAACAAAATATGCAAACAAGATGTCAGACGTAAACAAACATGTCCTAGCTGAAAAACTCCAAACACATGTATGACAAATAAATTAGTCGACTAAATGAATCTAGATTCGAATTGCATCAAACGAACACCTTCATGACAAAACGAGTCAGATCACACTGTTATAGATCTACAGCATGACACATGAAAAATAAAACTTGAATATTTATGTTTTCGGTGCTACGTGGGTGCTCCCTATTCAAATCTTTTCACTTGGATGTCCTGGTGGTCCCTCCCTTTCCCCATTATATTTTATTTAATGCATATTTAGTACATTTTGGCGTTGGCATTTGATTGGCAACCTAGTGTTATAATATGTTGACGAAAATAATGTTGGTTAAGGAAATATATCGTCCATTATTTTCTAGCTAAATTTTGTTTTGATGAAGGGTCAAAATATAGGAATGTAGGGACAAAATGGATTACATCATCTGCATTTTTGAGAACACTTGCCATATCTCAAGTATCTAAAAAGATTTTGTGGGATCCACCCAGTCCACATTCAGGTTCCTAGCTCTCGCCGGTTGCCTTGCATAACAGTACTTATAAACATTCAAAATGTGAAATAAAACTTAACATTATTCGCAAAATTTCAGAAGAATGTATTTTAAAAAAAGCTCCACATGTTAAAAGATCAATTGAACTAACAAACTACTACTTTAGCAATTATATCCCCGGACAAAGGTTTATAACAAATTGATAACAAGTTCTAATATCAGATTATCAGTGTTTGATCACTAAATATGTTGTCATTTAGGCTGAATAAACAATAGAGATAACAAATTCATATTCGTTGGATATCACAATATTAACTCGTTTTATTATCATCGAGTTTATTTTGATATCAAATTTTGTGTTATGAACAAATTTCTTGAGATAATTTCAAATTGTGATATCAACATCATATCAAATTCATACACTTATAACTGAAGTAGTGTTTCTGATGAGAAGCTCAATTTCATATTCATCACATGCTGGTAATTTTCATCATTCGTCAGCATGCTGGTAGAATTCAGTAACGTTCGTAGAAAAATCGTCTTTAAAAATTGATAATAACAACATTTGTCAATGTTGATAACTAAATTAGTTAAGTGATAACAGGTGAGTTCAAAATGATATCTGAGATAACAAAGCATGTAACTTATTTGATATCAGTTTGCTTTGTGTGGGCCATTCTACCTGCTTTTTTAAAGGTTCCGCTGGAAGATTGCCCAGAAGCGTTCGATCGCTCGCAGATGGGGACAGTTTTTCAATGAAATCAACGTTGTTATCTGGAGATCTGGCCTGAAGTTGGTAATAAAACTCATCCTTCCGAAATAGTAAAGGCAACCTCTTCTAAAACCACCCGTTTAGATCAATTCCAGCATTTAATGTTCCTTTTGTGTAGCAAATGGAAGATCGCAATCGAAAGATGTGCTAGTTGCTTGCCAAACTACTACTTCTTCAAGTTCTGCACAGTGGGGCTTATACACTTCTAGGAAGCTGCTGACCAGTTTGTCTTGAAGTCTGACATGTTGTGGGCCACTGCACCTGCCTTTTTGCACCTGCCCTTCCGCTGGCCGATTACCCAGTAGCGATCGATCGGTCGCAGTTGGGGACAGTTTTTCAACGAAATCAACGTTGTTATCTGAATCCGGCTCACCGGACAGAGGCGAGATCCGGCCAAAAGTAGGGAGGAACATCATGCTTCCGAAATAGTGAAGGAAACCTCTTCTGCAAGCATTCGTTTCGATAAGTTTCAGCAATTAATGTTCGTTTTTTTGTAGCAAATGGAAGATCGCCATCGAAAGATGCGCTAGTTGCTTGCCGTCACGACAGTCGTATCTGTAGTTGGGACACTCTTCCCAACTGATTTGGTGTAGAATTGAGGTCCCGGCAACGTTCTGCAATCCTTTTTCACGTACGTTTCGTCGTCCATCAAAACCAACTAGGA
Organism: Aedes japonicus; assembly: GCA_034211315.2. Classification (NCBI taxonomy): domain Eukaryota; kingdom Metazoa; phylum Arthropoda; class Insecta; order Diptera; family Culicidae; genus Aedes; species Aedes japonicus. The sequence continues at coordinate 173,499 of JASCZW010004590.1, read as the reverse complement.
GAGATAATCCAAAATACGGTTGTTCAGCTTTCGGGCTCGCATTTTGCCCTGAAATTTCTTTTCCAGAGATTGCTCTGGTACTTTCTGCTTTCTGTATGTCTTCAAATTATTTCTTTATTTAATCCGCTGGATTATCCTAATACTGATCCTGTATATCCTGATCAAATCACGAATAGAGGCTGTTTTGTTCTCCTGAATAAAATCTACGAGTTTTTGGTACAATTCGGGATTGCTGGGACTGTGTATTCGTCCAGTTACCGGTAGATCCTGCAGGGTATACTGCTCATCATACTTTGCAATCACTCGTTTCAAACATGTTGGATGCACTTTGATCTTTTTGGCAATCTAATTATTCGTTATATCTTTGTCAATACACCAAGTTTGCAGAATTTTCTTACGTTTTTCAAGTTCAACCCACGAAATTTTGTAAAAAAAAAAACTGCAATAGCTAACTATTTTTTGACGCTCTCAATGTTATTTTTGGCTAATTTGTACCCCCATATGTCTGCCTATCGGATATTTTCCAAGATCAAAAATTGAAATTAACATTGGCATGAGCATTAGCATTGACGTTTGCACACCACGTGGATGAAGCTATGATGAGCTGTATTGCATGCCACCATGATATGAAACCAGTTTCTGATACATTTCTTCGCGCAATAATCTTCACCGTTGGTGATAGGGAGGATTTGGTATCTACCTTAAGAAGACAGGGGGAACCCACGTAGCCTTCAGTAGATATCAAAGGAAAAAGGAAATGGATAGTCGGAGAGAATATTTGAACAGAACGTTCTGTTTGGTGTACAGAACAAAAATGTATTCAAAAATGATCGTTGGGAGCATCTAGTCTAAGAAGGTTAAGTGATGCTCCATTTCTCTTCAAACGGTAGGAATTTTGGTTTGGTTATAGTGCCATTACTCGCTCTATGAAAAGAGAAGAATGTCTAAAGATATAAGAACGGATACTGAAAGAGAACTGTCTTTCAGTCTTTTTGTCAGATTTCTTGGATTGTTGCGCACACTCACACATACACGCATATATATACACATTTTCATGGTTTGCAAATAGCTTCAAATGTTTGGAACCGTTTAGACATAATGAGCAAAAATAGAACGAGGTTACCAAGTCAGTCGTCAGTTCAATACTGTTTTGTTTCGCAGTCCCAATCATAGATGGTCTGCTAGACGAGCGTCAACACAATCTTCGGCTACAAAATCACTTAATCTCAACGTCCAAATAGTACCATTAAAGCGCACAGCAAATCCGCATCTTAGTGCTGGGCTGTTCCAAAAAAGGTAACACCAATATCTAGTTGTTGGTTAACTTTACAAACATTTTTTTAATGAACTTAGCTTCCTTCTTTCCTTCTTGTCAAATTTTCAGCCAACATGGAGCCTCAATTATGAAAATATAAGATTTATTCTAGGAAACTTTCTGAAGTTCTGTAGAATTTGCTAAGAGATTCCTGAACTACTGCCATACTATCTGAATTTTTATCGAGTTCCATGAACTCAAATTACACTTCCAAAAACAAGCATCAATACATGTATCAGAAAATAATTCTTCATTTTGATGCGACTACCAGCTTGAATATTCCTGGACCATTCTAAAATAAAAAAATTTGGTTGAAATCGTGTTAGTGATTTAAAAAAAAAGAGGCTCAAACCGAAGTATGTTGGCTAATCAGCCCTTGTTCAGCTTAAACAAAAAAATCATCTTCTTGTTCAGCTTCACATTATTCGGTTACCTTTCTAAGCACTCTTTCGTAAAAGAAATATAGCTTGCAAGCTTGCTTTTTAACAACTGCAAGCAAGTGTTGGTAAAGTCATAATATGACGGCTGTTTAAAAGCTGAATAGAAGGATCAAAGTCTTTCCTAATCTGAACAAGGAGTCATTTAATTTGCAACACCAAATATCGAGTAAGCAAGATTCCTCAACCCTTAAACGTGGGTCGGGGAACTACTATTTCCGCAAAATCCGCAACTGCGTTCTACAGTAACTCTCGGGAGTCCTTGGCTCCTAACCCCCAAAAAGTCCGGCCCACGTTCCGCTGGTGTTGATCAACAAACATCGCCATCACCGTCGTGCCATCACCGACCTGCCGCTTGTGCATAGTACTAAAAGGAAGTTGGAATTTGGCTCAGTGGCCACCATTTTCGGCCCTGTTGGCTGCTCTGCCTGAAAGAAGAAGAAGAAGAAAAAAAAACCTGACCTGCTGCGCGCACGTCACTCACGTTTTTTCGCGGCACAGCACTGCTCATTACCATTATTATGATGTCGCGATCGCGCGATGGTGGTTGTTGTTGTCGTTGCACCAAGGCCAACCCCCCTCTGACGAATCGTGGTCTTGCACGCCTCGTGGAGTTGCAAGAGGGAAATGGGGGAAGTCAAACACTATTCGAGCACCTTGATTGAGTCGCTTTTTGGATACTAAGTAAGGTGCTATGGGAGCCGCGGGTCCGTTAGGTTGGCCATTCAACAGCCATGTTTTGAGGCTATTTTCGCGTTGTTTATTTCGCGGATGAAATAATTGCCGAGCGCACCCTACTAAATATATAATGGGATTGCATCAGCTATTAGGAGAGTTTTCGGGGGGTTGTTGTTTGTGACTCGATGTGCGTCGATGGCAGGATCAACCTTGGTTCAGAATATCCAAGTTGGCGGCTGGCGGCTGGCATGCTGTTTACTGCTACCCTCTCGATCGTGGAAGGTGAAAGGTGCAACGGCGGACGTCGCGACGCTGTGTGTGAGTCAGTCGGTGCGAGAATGGTTTGCTTTTGCGCACTAGCATTGGTGGGGTTTTTTTGGAGGTTTGTTTTGATGTTGAGGAACGGTGAAACATGCCAGCGCAATCGGCACTCACGGATGTGATTGAATGCGTTATGTAGGTCACGGAAGGTACGAGACTTCAGGCGGTCCGGTTTGAAGCGGTTCGTGTTTTGATCGTCGGTAGAATCGGTTGGTTGAGAAATGCGACTTAGGTGGAAGCTGATTTGAAGCTGATCTGTTTACGGAGCATTGATTTGTGTATCATGCGAAGCTTCAGGGAAATCCCAGATGATCGAGTCGGATTTGTTGTTCGTGTTCTAATGACCGTAATGCAGAAGGGTAATTTGGAAATGTCCTTAACGCGTTCGTCCCCAAGAAGCACACTACGATCTTGATAAGTTGTAGTAACTTGATAATGACTTAGCAAGTCATATTAATGTTATCTCAACCAAATGGAAACCAGTGTGCTGTTTTAAGAATTTCTGGCCACTTGAGGAGACCCTACGGAATTCGGGAAAGTGGCCTCCGGGAAAGTGGCAATATTCCAAAACCTGCCGCAACTAAGGTCTGTATCCACATTAATTCGGACACCTTCAAATCATTGTAACTTTTGAAATATTGCACGTAGGAATGAAAAATTTCACTGTGGTATATCTGAGAGTCTATGATGAAAAAGACTATGATTGATGTTTACATTTCATGTTTAGTATTCAAGATGGCGACGAAAGAAAAACAAGTGCGCGAGCGAATTTTGTACAGGCGTACGGCAAATCCTGACTTGTCAATACGGGACCCTGCAAAAACATTGGATTTGCCTAAATCCACTGTTCACGATGTGCTCAAATCATTTTCGGAACGTTTGACGGTGGAAATGAAACCGAGAAGTGACAAAAACATTGGACGCGCTGATCCTGTCATGGACCGAAAGGTGAAAAGGATGTTAGCGAAAAACCCAAATCTCTCCATTCGAACGGTGGCTCGTATAATAGGGATGTCGCCTGGTTTTGTCCAAAAATCAAAACAACGTTTGGGACTTAAGTCGTATAAAGTAAAAACAGTTCCAAATCGCAACGACAAACAGAACTTGGCAGCAAAATCACGGGCTCGACGTTTGTACAGCGAATATTTGACGAAGTTTTCATGCGTTGTTATGGACGATGAAACTTAGGTCCTGGAGGATTTCAAGCAGCTTCCAGGGCTGGCTTTTCATTCTGCTATGGCCAGAAATGCTACAGCTGAGCATTTCAGAACGAAGAAGGCATCGAAATTTTCCAAAAAATACCTTGTGTGGCGAGCAATTTGCACGTGTGGCAAAAAGAGTAAATCTTTCGTCACTACAGGCACAATCAACAATGAGATCTATCAGAAAAAGTGTCTGCAGAAGCGATGGCTATCCTTTAACAAAAAATCACAAAGAAAAACCTTTGTTCTGGCCCGATTTGGCATCATGCCACTATGCTAAAACTATGATGGAGTGGTACCAAGCAAATCAATTGAACATTGTACCAAAAACCTTAAACCCGCCAAATTGCCCAGAGCTACGACCAATCGAGAGATATTGGGCTCTGATGAAGCGGAAGCTTTCTGGAAAGAAGCAAGTAATCAAAGACATCAAAAACTTCCAGCAAATTTGGCCAAAGACGGCTTCTACGATTTCTGAAGAGTCTGTACAAACCCTAATGGACGGAGTTAAGCGCAAAGTTCGAAAATTTTATGCAAACAACGAATAACTATGTTTTGTCTTCACGAATTGTTATAACTCATCCCATGAATCTGAAATAATCAACTACGACGGAAATATAGTGCGAAATTTATGTTTTATTCATGTTTTGAGGTGTCCGGATTATTGCGGATACAGACCTTAAACGACAACTTTTTAGAAAAGGATACTGTTGAGCTGGAAAAGTTTTACAAAATCATTTAGTTTGATATGTCGCAAGCCAGCTTTTGGAAAAGATTTGAATATGGCCACATTCCCGGAGGAACTCGGATCCCGCAAGAGCTTCTTAAGTGATCAATATGGTCAGACACCCTCAGAATGCCTTCCGAAAATAAAGTTTTGCAAAATCATGACGATTGATATGTCGCAAGCCAGGTTTTGGAAAAGATTTGAATGTGGCCTCTTTCCTGGAGGAACTCGGATCCCGCAAGAGCCTCTCAAGTGACCAATATAGTCAGGGATCCTCAAAATGTCCTCCGAAGACAAATTTTTACAAAACCATGAAGTTTGATGTGTCGCAAGCCAGGTTTTGTAAAAGATTTGAATGTGACCACTTTTCCGGAGGAACTCGGATTTCGCAGGGCCTCCTCGAGTGACCAGTGTGGTCAAACACCCTCAGAATGCCTTCCGAAAGTAAAGTTTTGCAAAATCATGAAGTTTGATGTGTCGCAAGCCAGGTTTTGGAAAAGATTTGAATGTGGCCTCTTTCCCGAAGGAACTCGGATTTCGCAGGGCCTCCCTAAGTGGTCGGTGTGGTCAGACACTCTCAGAATGCCTTCCGAAAGTAAAGTTTTGCAAAATCATGAAGTTTGATGTGTCGCAAGCCTGGTTTTAGAAAAGATTTGAATATGACCACTTTTCCGGAGGAACTCGGATCCCGAAGGGCCTCCTCAAGTGGCCAGTATGGTCAGACACCCTCAAAATGTCCTCCGAAGACAAAGTTTTACAAACCATGAAGTTTGATATGTCGCAAGCCAGGTTTTGGAAAAGATTTGAATATGGCCTCTTTCCCTGAGGAACTCGGATCCCGCAAGAGCTTCTTAAGTGACCACTATGGTCAGGGATCCTCAAAATGTCCTCCGAAGACAAAGTTTCGCAAAATCATGACGTTTGATATGTCGAAAGCCAGGTTTTGGAAAAGATTTGAATATGGCCACTTTCCCGAAGGAACTCGGATTCCACACGGCCTTCCTAAGCGGCCGGTGTGGTCAGGGATCCTCAAAATGTCCACCGAAGATAAAGTTTTGCAAAATCATGAAGTTTGATGTTTCGCAAGCCAGGTTTTGGAAAAGATTTGAATATGGCCACTTTCCCGGAGGAACTAGGATTGCGCAATTGCTTCTTAAGTGGCCAGTATTGTCAAACATCCTCTGAATGTCCTCGAAGATCAAGCTTTGCAAAATCATGAAGTTTGATATGTCGCAAGCCAGGTTTTGGAAAAGATTTGAATGTGGCCACTTTTTCGGAGGAACTCGGATTCCTCAAGAGCTTTTTAAGTGACCAATATAGTCAGGGATCCTCAAAATGTCCTCGAAGATCAAGCTTTGCAACAACATGAAGTTTGATGTGTCGCATGCCACGTTTTGGAAAAGATTTGAATACAGCCTCTTTCCCGGAGGAACTCGGATTTCGCAAGAGCTTCTTAAGTGACCAGTGTGGTCAGACACCCTCAGAATGCCTTCCGAAAGTAAAGTTTTGCAATATCATGAAGTTTGGTATGTCGCAAGGCAGGTTTTGGAAAAAAATTGAATGTGGCCTCTTTCCTGGAGGAACTCGGATTCCGTAAGGCCTCCTTAAGTGGCCAGTGTGGTCAGACACCCTCAGAATGTCCTCCGAAGATAAAGTTTTGCAAAATCATGAATTTTGATATGTCGCAAGCCAGGTTTTGGAAAAGATTTGAATATGACCACTATTCCGGAGGAACTAGGATTTCGCAGGGCCTCCTCAAGTGGCCAGTATGGTCAAAAATATCAGAATGTCCTCGAAGATCAAGCTTTGCAAAATCATGAAGTTTGATGTGTCGCAAGCCAGGTTTTGGAAAAGATTTGAATATGGCCACTTTCCCGGAGGAACTCGGATCCCGCAGGGCCTCTTTAGGTGGCCATTATGGTCAAACATCCTCAGAATGTCCTTTGATGACCTAGTCATGCTTAATCATGAAGTTTGATATGCCGCATGCCATGTTTCGCAACTAAAAACATTTTGTCCACCATCCCTTCACCGGTACTGACCCCAGTACTCCCCCCTTGGAATCCGAAACTACGGAAATTTTCGGAATAACCAGTGCAGACCTAAAAAAAAAAAATTATGATCTATTGCAAAAAACCGCATCAAAATACGATGGCTAACGATGGAGTTTCATCAATTTTAAATTTTATTTTTACTGTTTCAGAGAGGTTGGTGTTAAATTGCAATTGAGGCTGAATAGCAATAACAAAAGCTGATCAATGGCTGATTTAAAGTGTAGAAATAAAATTGATAAGAAGTAGAATATGAAGTGGATTTTTAATGTTTACAATCAAGTTTCTACCATTTTTTATCCAATTTGAATGAGCTGAAATTTTTTGAATTTCCTATGACCTCTAAAATTTTGATATCGAGCTTATTGTTCTTAAATTAAGAAACATTTTATTTAAAACAAAAGAGTTTCCAAATACCAGATTGATTGTATTAGCTCGTGACAACAAATTTTTAATATCAGGATTCTCTTCGAAACATCCACTTGACTCATTTCAGAGGACATGAAACTAATTCCAAATTGTGAATCGTTAGAAAGAAGTGAGCTGTTATAAGACCCCAGCGTTTGACCCCAGTTGGCCCAGTTCCAGATAGAAACTGTCGGAAAACCCACGCTGCTGTTGTTTTTAGCCAACGGAAGCCTTCTAGAGAGCGAGTAATGGCGCTGTAACCATAAGCCATGGGGAGTAATGACGATAGTTAATGCTTAAGTCCCAACAAGTTTGAAGAGAAATGTAGCATCACTTAACCTTCTCAAACTAGATGCTCCCAACGACCAATTTTTAATACATTTTTGTTCTGTACACCAAACAGGGCATTCCGTTCAACTATTCGCTCCGACTATTCATTTACTGAAGGCTACGTGGGTGGGGAACACGGGGAGTGTCTTCTTAAGGTAGATACCAAATCCTACCTCCAACGGTTGCATGGGCGTGGTCAGGTGAGCGATCGAGGAGTTTCTTCGTAGAGATTGTTACGTGAAGAAACGTATTAGCAACTGCTCTCGTTTCATGGTGACATGCAATGTCTTCTCCGAATTACTCCTCATCGTAACTCCATCCTTGAGGTGTGCAAATGTCAACGCTAATGCTAATGCTAATGCTTATAAAACTAATTCCAAATTGTAAGATTCCTCATACAACATCCGAAACATTAACCTCTCTGTCACAACATCAAAATTCCATCGCACAGCAGGCTTGTGTTGCAATCTCCCTGCTCGATTATGTCAACCGGCCCTTTGGCGACATTCCTTCCCGTAGACCACCCAAACAATCACTCCCATTGACGGAATTCGTCTGTCAGACAGAACTAACGATCCGAAGTCAATTAAAATCCCATCAGTCTACCACCCTTCTTGGCACCCAATCAGCTGAGCCGCTGCCAACCGTTCGTATCGATTGCAAATCTTCCCCCATTGAAAGCCCCGCAGAGTGACAGCTGCAATCAACTGCACACTTAGCAACAGGTGAACGGAAATGACGGCCCGGAGGATCAATACCAATGCGTCGATGACGACGACGACGACGAGCCTAGCACTACCTATCCACATACATGAGTGAAACAGGACATTGAACCACTTTCGCGCTGCACGCGCGCGCGGAAATGTTGAATGTCACAACCTAGATTACCAACCACCAACCGCCGCCGCCGCCGCCGCCGCCAACACCAGACCGGACTGGATTTTATCGATCAAGTATGTTGGTGTCCCTTCTCCGCGCCATGGCAACCCAACCTCAACAGCAGCCGTGTCAACTCGAAATCGATCCGCAACAAGCTCGCTGTATATTTCAGCCGTTGGAAATTACAATCAAATTCTACCTGATTGATTGCTGGCAGGCAAACAGGATTCAAAACTTTCCGCCCTGAGTCATCAATCTTGCGCGGAAAACTATCCATCAACAACGACGGAGATGAAAATCCGCCTTCCGAACCTGTGAAAACTGGAAAGTAGGGTGCGAAAATCGATTGAAATCGAAACCGAATGCTGCCAGTAGGTATGCTCGCGCGCATCGATGCATCGGTGCATCGGTTACGGTAATTAACGCGATTTTTTTCCCGCGACCGAGCTCGGATAACTCCGCAGATTAATCACAATGCATTTCGAATAAACGGGGAATTAATATTCAGTTGGAAACGTCTGCCCTGGGACGGTTTTGTTTTGTTTTGCGTTGTTGTTATGATTGATTGCGCGGAATTTTGCGGCGTGGAGATGTTGGTTTGCCCCGAGGCGACGAACAATTGAGCTGTTCTGACTTGTGGGCCTTTGTTATTGTTTCGAATGACACGTTGTTATGATTTATTGCATTTTAAAGGACTTGTTTAACCGGGAAAAATATCGAAGAGTTGGAAGTTATCCGATGAAAATCTGGATAGTTTTCATGAGCATTTCCAATTGAAAGTAAGTGAAGACTTTTTTCAGTGTTTTATTTAATTGATCGAATATAGACTGTCCACGCTAAATTTTGGACACCAAAATAATAGCAACAACACCAATTAAAACATTGTTTATTTCACAATAATAGAGTTATACCTACATTAGAAACAGTTTATTAAGATGTTAATCCTTCTTTCTGTGAAATTCTTGAACTTTTTGTGGTACACCCGCCATCAGGTTCCGTATCCTCAAATGCGACCGCCGTGACAATTCTCCTTCTTCCCTAGAAATCATCGGTAACATTTGTTTTCTTCTTTGTTTCGTAAAATGTCCGCTTAACTAGAGCCCAGTACTTCTCGATTGCGCGAAGTTCTGGACAGTTTGATGGATTGGCTGCTTTTGACACTTATTTGACCTCTTGTACCTTACACCATTCCAGGACGGATTTCGCATAGTGACAAGAAGCCAAATCAGGCCAAAACAGAGCTAGAGGTAGAGACGAAACTTTGAGATTTTCGACCACATCTACATATGGCCTGCCAAATCAAATACTTTTTCGTCATGTTGCCACTTTCGGACCGGTTTACAGAACTATCTCTTCGGCTCCTCACCAGGTGTGCAGTTATGAACCCCCAGGTAATCGAAAACTTTGAGGAGCTTCTCGAGTTGAATCCTCAAACTCGCTTCAAGACGTTGTACCATTTGTACATAACACAGGCTGTCAGCCCTTCGCCGAACATTTCCAATCGTGCTTGCTTCTCCGATTTCGACAATGCGATTCATTTTGATTTATCCCAGAGCATCATCGTCCTATGATTGCTTCGGTAATATTTGCTGCAAAGTTTGGCCAAGTTTATTCCACTAAATCGTCAGGAGTCAGCAGGCTTTGGAATATTTATTGAAATTTATAGCGACAATCGTAGACTTCAAGCTCTTTGTTCCGTATATGTCGCTGAGTTAGCGGCAATACACTTTACGCTAGAAATTGTTGCCTCATCAACACCGGATCAGTACTTCATTTTAATTGAAGCCGGTAAAGCACTCGTATTTTCTCATGAAAATACAGGAGCTTCTAAGTGCTTTATCTTCGCGTTGTTTTATCATCACCTTTGTATGGGTCCCATCTCATTGTTCAATTCCGGGCAATGAGAAAGCGGACTCGCTTGCAAAGGTGGGCGCTATGGAAGGCGATATTTTTGATCGACAAATCGCCTTCAACGATTTTTTTTCCTATTTTTCGTCAACAGTCACTCGTCAGCTGGCAGTATAAATGGAGTAAAGGAGATTTGGGGCGATGGCAATATTCCATCATCCCAAAGGTGACGAATAAATCTTGGTTTGGGGGGATGGATGTGGGTCGAGACTTCATTCGTGTCATGTCTCGCCTCATGTCCAATCATTATTCTTTGAACGCTCATTTATACCGTGATGTGACTCAGACCTTTGTGAGTGTGGACAAGGCTATCAGGCCGTAGATCACATTATTTGGTCATGTACTGAGCATCGTGGAGTCAGATCTGAGCTTCGGACTCGAGGTAGACAACCCAATGTACCAGTTCGAGATATTTTGGCTCGGCGTGACCTGGAGTTTATGAAACTCATTAATGTGTTTTTGACTAACATTAGCCTTAGATTGTAGTTATTTTAACCTGAATGTCAAGTTTAAGTTTTTTTATCGTTGTATGCGTGTGTTTTTTTTCTTTTTCAAAAAATGTTCAAGTCAAAAGAAATAAATTTTATAGTTATAAGTGTTTAGACAATTCAGAATTTAAAATTAATGTGTTATGTAAACCATACTTTCCCATCCGTAATTTGTTATTCCTATTAACCTCGAGACGGCCGCGAGTAATTGGTTTTAAGATAAATTATTTATAAAAATATAAAAACTTGGCTCTGTAAAGTTGATTCGATTGAGCCTGTACAAATAAATGATTAATAAAAAACAAACAAAAAAAACCAGAATGTGAACATGTTCGACCACGAAATAAAGTGGAAAGTTTCAGCTGTCATATAAGTGAAACGTTGCAACGATCCGTGAAATAATTCAAAATCTACACTGAAACAAAAGTGTCCAAAATTTAATATTAAAAGGTTTTGTTGACTTTTTTTGTAATTATTAGTAAAGCATGAGAAGTTTGAAATTCATTCCAATAATTCATCACGTACCGTGTATGTTTCGGTTTTGGGAAGAATAATATTTCATGAAATATTCAGTGACATTCCTTTGTTCATATCAAAAACAAAAAATATTCGTGCTAAATTCATAATCTCTTAGAACTTTTAAAACTGTTTAGCAAAGCATGCCTTAGGGCATTTCCAACGCTTATCTGAAACAGTTCTTATTCAAAAGCGAATCAGTTATTCGCAGATAGAAATTAATAAAATTATACAGGGTGAGTGGGAATTCCTGTCGGTGAAGTTTTTGGTAATAAGGACTGTATCGTTAATTATGAGTACACCTAAAAATTGCTGTATTTAAATATGTTTTATTTATTTTGCAACTCAAATTTATTTACATTGTTTACTGACCTCAAAAAAAGCCCATTGCATAAGTATTCATTTAACTTTTCGTAGATCTGGCCAGCTCTTGCACTTTCTTCTTGATGTTCCTCATGAGGTTTTGCACAACCGTTCCGTCGATGGTTTTTCTTACATTTACCCAGTCTTTTTTTAATTTGATGATGTCATCTGCTCCTCTAGCCTTCTTCAGCTGCTTTCCTTTCATCAAAGCCCAAAGTTTCTCGATGGGCCTTATTTGCGGACAATTTGGAGGATTCATCAGCTCTTCCACAAATCGGACATTGTTCTCTTCATACCAGGCTAAATCAGGCCAAAACAGTGTCGAACCGTTGTGTTTTCGGATTAGTGGCCGAATTCATTTCTGCAGGCATTCCTTCCGGTACATTTCGGTGTTCATATTTGCGGTAATGAAAAGAGGTGTCGATTTCATACCGCACTGGCCAATTGCTTGACAAACCAACACCTTCTTTCCAAATTTTTCGTAAAAAATCGATTTCTCCGAACTTAGAACATTCGTTCCACGTTTCACAGTGTAAAATTGTTCCATTGGAAGTGCCCTGTAGTTCAATTTGACGCACGTCTCGTCATCCATGATAATGCCCATGTCATTTTTGCTCAAAACTTCGTCGAGCAGCTTCTGAGCCCGAGTTTTTCCTGAATCCGCCTGAATTTGGTTGCGTTTCGGACATTTTTGTTTCCGGTACGTCTTCAGGGAATTTTGCTCCTTTGCGCGTTGGGCCATCCCGATCGTCGTTCCACACTTTTTTGCGCAGTCGCTGATTTCCTTCAAAAACTTTGCAAATTTGTTTGTCCAAATTTGGTTTTGACGCACCTATTTTTCTAACACGGCCGGATAAGTCCTTCGATGTGTTATGCATAACAAACCGGTTGATCGCATTGTGGACCGCACAGATACTAACATCTTCTTCTTTTGCTATTTTTCTTAGCGACAATCCCTTTTTCAGTGCAGTACTTGGTCACAATCGCTTTTCGTTTTTCTTCCGTAAGACCTTGCATTATTCCGCTTGAAGTTAAACTTAAACTTTTAATGAACATTGGCACAAAACAGCTTTTAATAAGTCAAAGACTTTTTCATACAAAACCTCAAAGGTGTACTCATAATTAACGATGCAGTCCCTAAAAAAGAGAAGGTACCTCAATTTTAATGTTCAATGTATTTTGTGTTTGATACATCTCTAAAATTTGTCTTAATTTAGTTCAGTTCGAATCTTTCCACCTTTGGAACGCGTCACAGCTGTCGGGCTCGCTAAAGGGACCAAAAAGATTCTGCAAAACATTATCGATGTAATATTCACTGTTGATTTAAACATCAGGTCCAATGAATAGCAATGGACCCTTCAAAAATTTGCCAAAACAACCAGTTCAGTGGTCATCATTTTCGACTAGACTTGTCAAGATTTCATCGAAATCACACTATCACTCGTTTGCTGGCTTCCGGTCACCTGTGTGATGGTGTGAACGATGAAGTTTTTGTTTATTCCGAGTGGTTTTAATTTCTTTAAAATAGTAAACGGTTCAAAATGTTTCAAAAACAGCCTTATCACGAGCTCGTTTCTCACGTCCATGATTACCACGAGTCTCAAGCAAATGAAAATTCAAAACAAGCTTGCAAGTCGTGTTGACATTTAAATACGCTCTTAAATAAAAATGTGAGAACGCTCACTCATCCAAAGATACACATGTATAGAAATAACTGACAGGTATTTTCACTCACCCTGTACAATCTGTCTGTATGACCCTTATAGACATGGAAACTAATGAACCGATCGGCGTGAAAATTTATTCGCAGGAGTTTTTGGGGCTGGAAAAGGTTTTTATATTGTTTTGAGACCCCTCCCTCCTTTGGAAATTGAGGCTCCCATACAAATGAAACGCAAATTTCTGCATAACTCGAGAACTAATCAAGCGAATGGAATCAAATTTGGCATGTTGAGGTGTTTTGGAAGCAGGAAATGTTCCTATGGTGGTTTGAGATCTTTCCTCATTCTGAAAAGGGGGAGACTCCCAATGAAATACAAATTTCTGCATAATTCGATTTCTATCGTGGTTTGAGACCTCTCCGACCGCATAAAGAAGGATGGGGGGGAGGCTCCCATACAAATGAAACACAAATTTTTGCATAACTCAAGAACAAATCAAGCAAATGGAACCAAATTTGGCATGGCATGGTGGTTAATGTTGGAAATTGCTTCCTGAACTTTTGAAAAGTCATGTCTGAACTTTGGGAAGTTGTCTCATTAACTTGAGGGAAGCTTTTTCCTAAACTTTAGAGAAATTCTTGCTCCACCTTCTAGAAAGTAACCTCAATGCTTATGAAAAGTTTCTTTCTGTTTATTGTAGAGATTTTTCCCTGAACTTCGAAACATCCTGATTCGAATATTTGCTATTCTAAACTAGCACTTCAGGGAAGTTCTAACCAAACTTTTCGGAAACTTCTTCAGGAACATCTGGGAAATCCTTTCCTGAACTTCAGAGATGTTCTCTCCTAGGCTTCTAAGACGTATCGGCCTGAGCTTTGTGGAAGTTTGTTCCCGAATTTTTTAGAAGGTTTTTCCTTCTTTGCTAGGTTTTTTCTTGAAAACCGGGGAAGCTTTATCCCGAGCTTATTCGTTCAAAATTTCTGATAAGTCCAATTTGAATTCTGACAAAAATTGCATATAATTTTTGAGAAAGTCCACTCCAGAATATTTAGGACAATACCCTTCAATTTGTTGAAAGTTTTCTCCTGAACTTTTGAGAAGTCCTCGTCTGAACTTTGGAATGTTTGCTCATTAAATTTGGGGAAGCTCTGGGACAAGAATTTCTAGCTAAAATTTTTGGAAATTTCTTCCGGAACTTCTAGGAAGTCCTTTCCAGAACTTCAGAGATGTTCTCTCGTGGATTTCTAAGAAGTATCGTCCTGAGCTGCGGAAGTTTGTTCCTGAATTTCTGGAAAGAACTCCAGAATTTCTGGAAAGTTCCAAACTTTTAAGAAGTCCGGTTCCCTAAACTTTTTTTAGAAGCTCTGAGAAGCCCTCTCCTGATTTTCAAGGAATTTCTCTACTGAACTTCTGGGAAGAATGAACTTGAACTTGGAAGATGTATGGTCCTGAATTTCTTGGAATATGCCTGCTTGAGCTACTAAAAAGTGCTCTCTATGCTCCTGAGAAGTTTTTGGCTGACATTCGGAGAAGTTTTTTTTTTATGAAGTCTCGGGACAAGCAGTTCTAACTAAAATTTTGGGGAATTTCTTCCGGAGCTTCTGGGAAATTCTTTTCTTAACTTCACAGAAATTCTCTCCTGGACTGGTAAGACGTATCGCCCTGAGCTTTGTGGAAATTTGTTTCTGAATTTTTGAGAAACCATTGGTAGTGCCCTCCCTGGTAAGTTACTTCCTGAAATTCGGGGAAGCTTTTTCCTGAATTTCTGGGAAGTTCAATTAATTTCTGAGAAGAACTCCAGAACCTCTGGAAAGTTCCAAACTTCTAAGAAGTCCTCTTCCCTAAACTTAATGCAGAAGCTCCAAGAAGTCCTCTCCTGATTTTCAAGGAAGTTCTCTCCTGAACTTCTTGGTAGTATGCCCTTGAACTTCTGAGATGTTTTGTCTTGAATTTTTGGGAATATTCCTTCTTGAACTAGAAGTGCTCTCTCTACTTTTGAGAAGTGTCAACCTGACCTTCGCAGAAGTTTTTTTCTGATGAAGTCTCTTCCTAAACTTCTAGAAAGTATCTTCCTGAAACTTTGAGAAGCCTGCTTATGAACTTATGAACTGTCCTGAAATGTGGACTCTCTTTTCCACCACCAGCCGACCAGCCTTCTTCAGGGATCAAGATCAGCCGCATTGCATGCGCCCATGTTGAATAATTATCTCTTCCTATCAGTTCTTCAATACCTGGCAACTCCACGAAACTCCTGGTGACTCGAACGCTTCCGGTTCCGGACGCAATTCTTTCGCCGCTGAGACCTCCATTCACTTGCTGACATGAACTCCGGGGCATTTCTTCAAAACCCTAACTATTTCCAAAAAAAAATCAGGAACGAAGCTTAAAACGATACGTCCTGGAAGTTCATAAGAGAACTTCTCCGAAGTTTAGGGATGGACTTCCCAGAATCTCGGGTAGAAATTTCTCAACAGTTTAGTTGCAACTTCCCAAAAGTGCTAGAGAGCTTTCCCAAAGTACAAAAGAGATCATTTCAGACTTTCCAAAGAGATTTTTTTCAATATTCAGAGAAAAAAAAACCTCTTCAAAGAACAGAAATAAACTTTCCAGAAGCATAGAAGGTACTTCCTAGTAGTTTGAGCATGTATTTCTCAGATGTTCAGAAGTAAAATCCCCCGAATTTCAGTATTTATTTTCCCAAAAGTTCAGGACTTCTCAGAAGTTCAGGAAGAAACTTCGAACAAATTTAAGGGGACTTTCGTAAAAGTCTGGAAAGGACTTTCCCAAAGTTTCGCTAAATTTTTCCTCGGAGTTCAGGATGGGCCTCATTAGCGGTTTAGAAAATATAAACTCAGGAAATAACTTCCTCGAAGAACAGGAAGAAACATACTAGTATGTTTCACTACCTATAAGTTCAGGAAGTAATTTCTCAAAAATATCAGGAGAGATCTTCTCTGACGTTCAGGAGATGACTAACCAGAAGTTCCGTAGGAAACTTCCCAAAAGTTTAGTTGGAACTACCCAGAAGTGCTAGAGAGCTTTCCTGAAGGTTAGAATCGAACATTCCAGAATTCCAGAATGAGACTTTCTCAAAGTTCAGGAGTTTTCAATAAATTCAGGTAGATACTTATCCGAAAAACAGGAAGTATAGGGGCTACTTCCTAGTAGTTCCCGCAGGAATTTCTCAGAAATTCAGGAACAAGCTTCCCCGAAGTTCAGGAGAAAACCTTCATTAAAATTCAGAAAAGGAATTCTCAGAAGTTCTGGACGAAGCTTCCAAGAAATTTAGAGAGAGTATTTTAATAATTCTGAAGAATACTTTCCCTAATGTTTTGGATCAATCTTCCTTCTAGTTAAAGAAAAAAAAACTTACCAAATGTTTCCGATAGGTAAGGTTAGGTTGTTAGATGGGAATTTTTGAGAAAATCAGGAGTGACTGCCAAGAAGTGTACTTGCGTAAAGGTTAGGAAGAAACTTCTCAACATTTTAGCAAAGAGCTCTGCAGAAGATCAGGTGAGTTAACAGTCGAGTCTGGTTGCCGACTCGATCAGATTTGGTCGGCTTCTGTAATGCGCAATTTTGCTCGAGTCAACAGTGACAAGTGTCGAGTCGAGTTACTCGACTCGACTTCTACAGTAGTTCACTAGCGAACGCTTCCAGCAGTTCTGTAGCAGCAATGGAGTCCCACACATTCGGATTGCGCCTTATCACCCATTTCTTTCGACAAGAAAACTGTTTAAGCATCGCACCAGCACTCAAATTATTAATTGATTCCAGAAACAGATTATATAATTGTTCTTTATCTTTGAACATTTTTCCGTTTTCCAGAGCAAAACCAAGTTTTTCGTTTGATTCATTTTTAATTTTTCAAAGCCTACTAACCTACGAGCATGACACATAATAATTCTCTCTGAGTGAATCTTCTCGACTCTTGTGAGAAAATGAATAGTTCTGAAAATGAGAGAACGAGAACATAACATTCTCATGTTACCTATTAATTATAGCACCTGAAGTACTCTACGGTCGATTATTATGCGGTTTGTCATGCGCGGTTTCGATTTATGCGGTATATTGCGGCGATTGTGACTATTTTGAAAGAATCTATTGCAAAGTCAAAATTTGTACACTATTGAAAAATGTTGATGAATTGGGGTAGAAGGGATTATGCACAGCATGAAATGCTCCTAGTTCAGTTTCTAAATGTAATACGTGTTAAATATATGTACTTCCAGTCAAAATACAATGTAGAGCTGACAAAATTAAGATAAACCATTATTTTAGGGAAAATTGGTGCAAAACGGGCTATCTAGAAGACCCTGAAACACGCAAAGTCGCTCAAAATTACTTCAGTGCAGACGTTCTGTACTTTTCCAGCGAAAATAATTTGTGACGATTGCTGCTGTTCGGAAAGTAAGAAGAAAAGTCAATGAATAGGGATGAATTGGGGTAAAACGGACCAGACGCAAAATGAAATTATCCCTGTTCAGTTTCTAAATGTAATATATGTAATAACTGGCAAGAAAAAAAGTACACACTCAACTTTTACGTTGACTTCGAACGATTATATTTTAATCTTTATAGTTACAACAACGATTCCTTTGGACAAAAAGGAGGCAATAGTACTAAGAACAATAAAACGTATATTAAAACAATTTAGAAGACTTATTGTTTCGGAGTAGTTTAAAATTCTTTGTATCTCTTATTTTCGCTTGGCAAGGAAAAAGTACACAGAGAAGGAGTTTAACTAGGTAATCAAATTTAATCAAAACTGACTCGAGCTCAGCCCTTTGTATGACCTCCTTTTGGCACTGGTGACTGCTTCCAGACGACGTGGCATACTTTCGACGAGATTTCGCAAATAACGATCGTAAATTGACTTCCAGGTTTCTCCTGTAGAGCTTCAAAGAGCAGGTTTTTGTTGGTTACATTGGTTTTGTCTATTTTTGAATCCAATATCGACCACAAATTCTAGATCGGATTCAAGTCCGGTAACTGGGGCGGCCATTCCAACACTTTGATACTTGATTCAAGGAAAAACGTTTGAGTTTTACGAGCCGTACGGTTTGGGTCATTGTCTTGTTGAAAGAGGAAGTCATGCTCGAGCCCAACCTTCCAACCTTCAGCAAGGAAACCTCCAGATTTTCGGAGAGGATGTCGATATAGTCGTCGACCGTCATAATTCCTTCAATTCCTTCAACTCCTGACTCCAAGCAAAGCACCCCCACACCATAATGTTGCCTCCACCGTGCTTTACTGTTTGTTTTTCTCTCATTTTTGTCCAGAAGTTCCTCGCCTGCTTTGATCCATACCCTCAGCCGTTGTTTGGTACCAAACAGCTCGAATTTGCTTTCGTCGGTCCATAGAACCGTTTCCAGAAGGAGATGGGCTTATCGCAAATTCCTTGTTCCAATTGCAGACGAACAGTTCTTGCGGATATATTTGGGGACAAGCTTTCTCTGATGGCACGGCTTGTTATTTTCGGGTTACTTCTTGCTTCTCGTAGTATTCGAGCATCTTGTTTGACTGTCGTCAAACGATTTCTTCCTCCCTTTCTACCTTTATCACTCACATTTCCCCGCTGTTGATGTTTTTTCCCAAGCTTATCAACCGCAGAAAAGCTGACTCCGAACCATTTTCACAATCTCTCACAATAGTTTTTCGCAATTGCAACGATATTTTCATGCTTTCAATGTACTTCAAACAACAAACTCGAAACTTTGCATCCATGACGCAAACACGATTACAATCGTTTGACACTTGCAATGGTGACGTCCAGTATGAGTGGACAAGAGGATAGTTTATCGATATGATGTTGTCTGTAGTGAGAAAAAATAATGTCACTGTGGTGTGTACTTTATGTTTGCCGGCTAAAATTGTTCCGTCCGCAAACTGACACATTCATTTAAATACATATGGAATATCGAAAATTTTCTTTAAATAAACTCATGTGCTATACTTTATCACAGCCAACATATTCCAATCAATTTTCTAAAGGGTTTCACAGTGTGTACTTTTTTTATTGCCAGTCTATCCATTTTCAC
Organism: Aedes japonicus; assembly: GCA_034211315.2. Taxonomy (NCBI): domain Eukaryota; kingdom Metazoa; phylum Arthropoda; class Insecta; order Diptera; family Culicidae; genus Aedes; species Aedes japonicus. Next base: position 154,174 of record JASCZW010004590.1, on the reverse strand, counting down.
TCAAAATATTTTGCGGAGATTGCAACTATATGAACAGCCTGAAAAAAACCTATCAATTTAAGGTAACTCGGGGCAAAAACGAGCCACTTCCTGTACTCTTGACCGAACACCAAACCTGCGCCAATCGATTTAAGTTTGGTTCAAAAACCAGCGGTTTCTCTTATTTGGGAATTTGGGTCCATTCTTTCCCACTGTAAAAACCTACAGCAACGCTTCACGTTTGCTCCCGTATTGCAATGTATTAACAACACCTAGTGGAAAAAAACCCGCCCCCGGGTGGACTCGAACCACCAACCTTTCGGTTAACAGCCGAACGCGCTAACCGATTGCGCCACGAAGGCTGATGATGTTAGCCATTGTTTGATCTTACAAATTTTCGAAACATTCCCAAATTCAACTGCAGATAACGAATCGCAGAACTCGCAGCGTCTCAATCCAATTTCCATGCATCCGCTGCATGTTCAGCTCGCCAGTTGATTTCCAAAGCAAATGTCAACCAACCAACAATTCAAAACAGACAAAAAATTACCATTGAACCGTCGAACGTTTGCAAGAGGAAATCCCCTTTCCCGCCTCGGTTCAAATCCAAAGTTGACCCCATCGACTTCTCTCACTTAATCAAACCCCAGCAATGGCAAGCAATCAGCTCCAACATTCAAACCGGGGGAGACCCCAAATTACTTTCCGTTCCAACCCATGGCACTCTTTGTCCGTGTGTGTGTGTGTGTGTGTGTGTTTACGTTTCGGCTACTGCGACTGCGACAGGTAAGGGGGTTATGCAATCGACCTACCTGCGCGTGAATTAAAGTGCTCCAGTTGGCAACTCGTCGTCGTCGTCGTCGTCGTCGTCGTTGTCGTTGCCAACGCGAGCGGAAAGTAAATAAACAATAAATTTCAGTCAAGGTCCCAAAATGAAAAAAATAAAAAAAAATCCTACAACGAGTGCCGGTGCCAGTTCTTATTATGTGACTGGAATTGATCGAAAACGGGTTATTCGGTTTTTTTTTCGGACCCCCGTTTCTCGCCTGACGGACGACGACATGAGCGTCCCTCGAAAGGAAAGGGAAATGCGCGCATGCATTATTGTTTAGTTGATGGGGGCTGGGATGGGGGCAAAGGGGGGCTGCTTCACACGATTTGGCTTTAATAATGCAGTTCTCTTATATGTGCTAATGTGAGTGCACCGGTTAAGTGGTTGATGGGAAAAAAGGGGAGGGCCGACCGACCGGAGTCAACCGCTAGTAGGTTTAGAGTGTGAGGGGAATATTGAAAGCTTTGAAAGCTATCGATGGCTAATCGGAAGGTCACAGCCGACTTAGATTATCACCCGAGTTTAGGTTTTTAATAACAATAATTGGACACTGAGTTCTGTTCGGTTGGCGGCGAGTGAGGTTCGGGAAAATTTCAAATAATTTTGCATCAACTCGAGCGGAATCAGTTTGATATTCAAATGAAGCTCGATCGGTTGCTGCTAATTAGCTTGTTAATTAGGGAGATGTTAATGTTTGTAGGAAGCAGATGAATTATTTAGCATTTTTCAAACCGGAATCCGGTCAGCGTTGTGAATCGATTGGAAGTCTACAGTTTGAATCCCTTTGGTCAATGACTCACTCAGTCCTAATCAGTGTGTCAAATAATCACTTGTTGTACCTATAAACATACGATAATTATGACGAGTGATACATCCGTTATTCTTTCACTCTGCGACAATGATATGTTGTAACTTGAATGTATTACAACAAAACACGAAGGAAAACAACAAAAGGTTGTATCGATGATGGTAAAGAGACAAGTTGCTTTGAGAAAATGTTGTGCACTCACGTTTCACTTTACTCAATTTTTGAGTACAATTGTATGCTATCTCTTTTACTCAAACGGAAATGTTACTCAATTCTCGTTAAAAAGTGAATCTACTCAAAAATTGAATTATGGAAAACAAAAAACGAACTGATTTCATCTACAGATATAAACTTCTTCCAAAACTGTTCACTTGCTTTACAGCGATATAATTGTGAAAAGCTATTGATGTCAACCACAAATGTTCGCAAGTAATCCCAGCGATCAGAAAATCCTATTACAATTCCAATCACAGAATCCTGTATAAGGACATTATCAGAGACAAGCCAATATCCGATCCTGTTCTCTACAGAGTCAATGAGGTTCCAGCCCCACCTTAGTTTTGGGCTGACCAAGGATATCCCCAATCAGGGAGATCGAGAAAATTTCCAAACCGAAAAAACCCTGGACCGGCCCTAGTCAAACTTTTAATTTCAACCACAACAGAACTGACAATGAATTCCCCGACAATCAGCCAGACAACCCACTACTATTTCATGGCATCTTCTGAAGCATCGAAGGCCAACATTTTTGTGTAAATTCAAAAAGAAGTCCTTTATACCTGTACACCGCGCGCGGGGCTGAAACTTTTGAAGACTACACAAAAAATGAAAACTACTTTAAATTACAATCTATATAAATAAAAATGAGTTGGGGTTTCTTTGTCACGATTTAACTCGCGAGCGGAAGGACCGATTGGCGTGAAATTTTGTAGGAAGAGATTTTTGGGGCCGGAGAATAATCTTATGATGGTTTGAGACCCCTCCCTTTACTGGAAAGGGGGGCTCCCATACAAATGAAACACAAATTTCTACACAACTCGAGAACTAATCAAGCAAAAGAAACCAAATATAGCATGTATGAGTTTTTGAAGGCAAAAAAGGTTTTTGTGATAGCTTGAGAACCCTCCCCGTCATAAAAGGGGGGGCTCCCATACAAATAAAACACAATATTCTGCATAACTCGGGAACTAATCAAGCAAACGGAACGAAATTTAGCATGTGGTGGTTTTTTAAGACAAAAATTTCGGCATAACTCGAGAAATAATCAACAAATGGAACCAAATTTGGAATGGACGAGTTTTTTAAGGCATGAAATGTTTTTATAGTGGTTCAAAGCCCCTCCTCCCTCTAAAAAGGGGGGCTCTCATACAAATGAAACAAATTTCAACCAAACATGAGAACTATACCTACTGCTTTGCAAATTTGTATTCAGTGGTTTTTGGGTCCGGGAAAGCATCTTATGATAGTTCGAGAGCCCTCCCGCTTCTAGAAAGGGTGGGATCCCATGCAAATGTAAAACAAATTCCTGCATAACTCGAGAACTAATCAAGCAAATGGAACCAAAATTGGTATTGGGGGAGTTTTTGAAGGCAAGAAATGTTTTTGTGGTAATTAAGGACCTCTCCTCACTCTGAAAAGGGGGGCTACCATACATACGAAACACAAATTTAAAACAAACATGAGAACTATCCCTACCGCTATGCAAATTTGTATGCAGGGGTTTTTGGGTCCGGGAAAGGATCTTATTATAGTTCGACACCCCTCCCGCCTTTAAAAAGGGGGGCTCCCATGCAAATAAAAAACTATTTTCTGCATAACTCAAGAACTAATCAAACAAATGGAACCAAATATGGCATGTGGAGGTTTTGTAGGCAAGAAATGTTTCTACGGTGGTTTGAGACCCCAAGTAAAAGACACCAAATTTAGCATGTGTGAGGTTTTAAAGGCAAGTAAGGTTTCTATGATGGTTTCATATTCCTCTTCGGTCTGAAAGGGGGGGAGGGGGCTCCTATACAAATGAAATACAATATTCTGTATAACTCGAGAACTAATCAAGCAAATTGAACCAAATCTGGCATGTGGAGGTTTTTGTAGATGAATACTGTTTCAATGCTAATTTGAGACCCCTCCCTTTTCTGAAGGGGGGGGGGGGGCTCCCATACAAATGAAACACAAATTTAAGCATAACTCGAGAACTAATTATGAAAATGGAACCAAATTTGGCATATGGAGGTTTTTGAAGGAGAGAAATGTTTTTATGGTCATTGAGACTCTTCCGCCTTCTGAAAGGGGGGGGGGCTCTCAAACAAATGAAACACAAATTTCTGCATTACTCGAGAACTAATAAAGCAAATTCAATCAAATTTGGCATGTGGATTTGTCAGACATATTTCTATGCTGGTTTGAGACCCCTTTGCTCTCTGAAAGAGGGGGGGGGGGGGGCTCTCATACAAATGAAACGCAATTTTCTGCATAACTCGAGAACTATTCAAGTAAATGAAACTACATTTGGCATGTGGGGGTTATTGGAAACAGGATTTTTATTTATATTAAAATGGATTTCTGTCTGACTGTCTGTCTGACCGATCGGAGTGAAAATATGTATGCAGGTATTTTTGGGGTTGGGGAAGGTTCTTATGATTGTTTGAGACCGCTTCCCCCTTCCGGCTCGCATACAAATGAAACACAAATTTCTGCATAGCTTGAGAACTAATAAAGCAAATGGAATCAAAAATGGTATGCGGGGTTTTTTGAATGCAAGAAATGTTTCTATGGTGAATTCAAACACAAATTTCAACCAATCCTGAGAATTATCCAGGTAACTAAGCCACAAACTGTGTATTGTCTGGGTGAGAAGAATGTTCTGATAGAAGTTTGGACTCCTTATTACTCAAAAAAAACTCATTAAAAAAAAAGCGTCAGTTCTATGTAATGTTCATTCATTTAGTTGCAAGCGTAGCAACGCTCGCACCGGGATCAGCTAGTCTATAAATAAATACAAATTCATAAACATAGGTGCATACAGATTTCTTCCGTAAAGGCACTGCCCGGTCAGTGGAACATGGATTGTACACAAACACAAACACAAACAATGCGAAGACGTTTTATATGGCCAAAACACGGGTAGAAACGGGATGTCATTTTTTTTTTTCAAAAAATCGTTCTGATACACGTCTTGATTGATGGCTAAACCAGAGCCCGAGCAGAACCGATTAACTTGATAACTGGCCTTGGTATTTAAGAGCTCAGAAAAAGAGGTTAAATACTTGAGGATTATACCACACAAAAGTACCTCTCAGGTATTCCCAGGTATCATCAAAATAACAAGTTTTGTTATTCGAGAGATACGTCGCTCGCAATTCTTAGGTATTTTGCTTTGGTATTTTACCTCTTATGCTGTGCTCTTAAATACCAAGGCCAGTTATCAAGCTCAAAATTATCTATTCATAGGTTATTCGTTCATGAATTCATGACTTATACATGGTTCCATTATTGAAATGACAGATGCCTTAAAATTTGGAAATATTGGATTCCGAAGATCAGCAAATCAGAAAATCTTGAAACCAGAAAATTTGGATATTTGGAAATTTGGAAATTTTTAAATTTTGGATTCCGAATACATATTCGGAAATCAGAAAATCCAGTAAATTTGTAAATTTGGAAATTTGGAAATTTGGAAATTTGGAAAGTTGGAAAGTTGGATATTTGGAAGTATGGAAATTTGGACATTTGAAAATTTAAAAATGTTGGATTTCGAATATCAGGAAATCTTGAAAATCAAAAAATCTTGGAACAAGAAAATTTGGATATTTGGAAATTTCAAAATTTTGATATCTGGATATTTGAAATTTGGAAATTTGGAAATTTCGAAATATGGAAATTTGGAAATTTGGAAATATGGAAATTTGTAAATTTGTAAATTTGTTAATTTGTTAATTTGTTAATTTGTTAATTTGTAAATTTGTAAATTTGTAAATTTGTAAATTTGTAAATTTGCAAATCCAGAAAATTTGGAAATTTGAAAGTTGTGGGATTTTTAAATTTACAAATTTGGAAAATTGGAAGTTTGTAAATTTAGAAATTTGGATATCTGGATATTTGGAAATTTTGAAATTTGGAAATTTTAGAAAATCAGCAAAATTCAGAAAATTTGTAAATTTGTAAATTTGTAAGTTTGTAAATTTGGAAGTTTGGAAGTTTGGAAATTTGAAAATTTTGGATTCCGAATCAGAAAATCAGAAAATCAAAAAAAAATTAATTTGGAAATTTGGAAATTTGAAAGTTTGAAAATGGAATGAAATCTTAATATTTACAAATCAAGAAATCGTAGAATCTTTGAAATTTAGAAATTTGAAATTATGGATAACTGAAAATCTGGTTACATTTAAATCTTGAAATACAGAAATCTAAATATCTGGAAATCTGGATATCGGTAAATCTGGATATCTGTAAATCTGGATATCTGGAAATCTGGATATATAGAATCTGAATCTGGATATATTGATATCTGAAAATTAAAAAAAAGCCAGAAAATTTAGAAATTTGGAAATATTGGATTCCGAATATCAGGAAATCAGAAAATTGAAAAATACAGAAAATCAGAAAATCCATAAAGTTTTAAAAATTTGGAAATGTTGGATTCAGAAACTCATAAAATCAAAAAATCCAGGAAATCCAGAAAATTTGTAAATTTTGACATTTGTAAATTTAAAAAATTTGGATTCCGATTATCAGGAGATCAGGAAATCATAAAATCCAGAAAATTTGTATATTTGTAAATTTGTTAATTTGAAAGTTTGGAAATGGGGAAATTTGGAAACATGGAAATTTGGAAATGTATGTATGTATGTATGGTAGCCACCATCCCCTCTAGCCCTTGGCTTGGATGCAGCTCCACTTAACAGCAAGATCAAATTGGGCCACCGATCTGAATTCGCACTATCGCTGTATGAAGGGCCAAAAACGGAGGGGTGGACCCGTAAGCAGAGACACTTACACGAAATCCACGGGAAATTAAGAATCTCCTTCCAACGATATGATCCAACAAATCGAATAACACAATTCGCAATACTCATTAAGCTTTCTACAGGATGGCTTGTTAAGAAGGGCGCGTCACTCTCCCTGAAACTGTTGGAGTAGAACTCGCAGCACCACACTCGAATCGGTAGGATAAGAAATGATACTGTTTGTTCCCTCCTAGACTCAGGCAGTCAATCAAACCATCGTCCAGTTTCAGCTTGAATGATACCCTGGTGCTCCCTTCCAACCCAGTATTTATTATATTTATATAAATATAGATGTAATGTAATAATAATATGTTATATATGAATATATAGTAGAGCAAAATTTATATAAGGATATTTAGTTAAATTATGTAATAGTTGGAGTTCACGAGCCTATGATAACCATGTTAAACTAAATTAATTAACCTGCTGAAATAATAATATTAAGGCAGTAATAATAATATGCAGCTTCGTACCACTTTGTATCACTGATGGGTGACTGTATCTCTGGAATGTGAAGGTCATCTTGTTATTCATTGAGGTATAAATATCAATAAAGCATTCAATTGTATATAAAACCATAATATTATATTATTACGTATTTAATCATGACATATAGATACATAACCTTCTGGAATGAAGAGCATTTATTAATTTTGATTATTATTTGATATAATTTAATAAAATAATTATACCGGCCGGATCACCAAACTGAAGCAATTAAAATTTTATTAATTATTTTATTACTTCTTCCATAATATTATATTTATGTTATGCAATTAATAATGATGAACAGCTGTGCTCCTCTGAACCGCTCAAATAGTAGTTGATGATCGTGTACTGAAATGTTAAGGTCATATTACGCCATTTAATGGAAAATATAATGAAGGAATTAAAGGTTGAGTCGTCGAGAGAGTCGTCAACATTTCTATTAATGAAAATATGCTAGAGCTTGTAAAAAACATGCATCATATAATAACACATACTAGTATCTACACATCTATATATACATCCATTGCTACTTTCGAGAAGGCCACTCCGACGGTGCTAGATACAGCTGAAAATTGATCCCCATTCTTACTGCAGAAGATGATCATCCTATAACCGCAAGACCTCCTCTCCTAAACTGTATGGTACCTGAGAGAAATTTACCTTTCTGGCGTAATACATGTAATGAAATATACAGAATTAGGCTACGAATAAACAATGTCCTATAAGATAAAATATATAGTGAGGGTATATTGTAATATGAATTGAAAATTACATGTGTGCCGACTGCTGTTTTGTTGCAATTGTAGACAAACTTGCGCATCCATTATGAACCAGAAAATTTTGGCAATGTATGACCGCCATGAAAAAAAAGAATTTTAAATTTTAAATTATTTTGTAATACTTGACGACCTGGAAGACCTGAAAGATATGAGAATGGAAAATTATGATATGATGTACCGGTCGCACACCCTCACTTCGCTATTGTCGGATTGACAACATTGCCCAGGCTACGCCAACCAGCGTCTCCATGTTTCAGCTGGCAGTCTTTTGTGATCATATGACTCGTGGAGGCGTGAGGTAGGAACTTGTGAGGACCAGAGATCGGTCGCACCCTCCTGCCAAGTTGTCAACTCACCATTTGAAGCCCTGGAAACATGGAAATTTGGAAATATGGAAAAATAATTAAATAATAAAATAAATTATTAAATAATAAATAATAATATATAGTCCAAGTTCGTTTTACGTTCGTTATTCGTTTTTTACAATTAATACATTTCAAAGCAGTTGATGTGCATTCAGATGTTGTGTGACTTTCACTACACTCAGAGCATGCTACATTATTTTTACAATCCATGCTCATATGTCCAAATTCTCCACATTTGAAACATCTCAAAACATGAATCTCAGGAACAACACGACACCAATCAAATTTAATATTAACGTGTTTCGCGGTTAATAAACAATCATAGGTGTTTTTATCAACTTCAATTACCGTATTAAACTTGTTGTACTTGAAGCGTGGATTTTCATACGTTCTTATTATTTTAACTTCATTAATCGCGATGTCTTCATTTTGATCTTTTAAAATCCGAATGAATTCATCGGAGGAAAACTTCTCGCTCATGCCCGTCACTTTAAGCCTTGGCACCGATGAGGGAACAACAGCATTATAATTTTCACCCAAATCGCTTATAATGCCATCTTTCACAACATTAACGTTGTAAAGGGTGTATTCGATAAAAATGGCACACAGAAAATCTTCTGTAACTTTTGAATCGTATGAGTAAAAAACCTAGAAATTTGAGTAGATCTTATCCATAGTGTATTATTTACATCTGCCAAGTTTCGTAGTTATACATTCAGTAGTTCCATTCATGTCGTCGAAACAAGAAATTGTCCGTGAGAAAATTTTGTGCACTCACAATCAAAATCCAGGGGCGTCCCACCGGTGGATTGCTAAAAGGCTTGGAATTGCAAATACAACTGTGTCTCGTGTAATAAGAACCTTCAAGGAGCGTCTGAGTGTCCAAAGGAAGGAAGGGAGTGGTCGTAAAAGTGGTCCAATGGACAGTAAAATGGCTAGGAAAGCCGTACAACAATTCAAGAACCGTCCAAACATGTCAATTCGAGATGTCGCTAAAAAGTCTAAGGTGTCAGTTGGTTTTGTGCAGAAAACCATGAAGCGTGCTGGGTTACATGTTTACAAAGTGCAAACAGCCCCAAACCGGAATGAAAAACAAAACATCACTGCGAAAACCCGCGCCCGGAAACTTTACACGAAGCTGCTCACCAAATCCGGTTGCATCGTGATGGATGACGAAACGTACGTCAAGGCCGACTTCCGTCAACTTCCTGGGCAAGAATACTTCGTTGCCAAGTCGAAGTTCGATGTTCCGGAGGATGTTCGAAAGAAGAAACTATCGAAATTTGCAAAGAAGTTTCTAATCTGGCAGGCGATTTGCGGATCCCAACAAACATCGTTGTTGAATTAGAGCTTGTTCAAACAAATTTGGAGAAGCTATTCAGCTATTCTAGAAGAAACAGCTGAATAGCTTCTCCAAATTTGCTTGAACAAGCTCTAATTCAACACTGATGTTTGTTGGGATGTGGTGAAATAAGTGCTCCCTTCATCACTTCCGGAACAATAAACGGTGCGATTTACACGGAAGAGTGCCTTAAGAAGCGTCTCTTGCCATTCATTAAGAAGCACAAAGAATCAACTCTGTTTTGGCCTGATCTAGCATCCTGCCACTGCCACTACACTCGAAACGTATTGGAGTGGTACCGAGCCAACGGAGTCAATTTTGTGCCAAAGGATATGAACCCACCAAATTCACCGGAACTTCGTCCAATTGAAAAATTCTGGGCGATTATGAAAACGGCACTTCGCAAACATCCCAAAACTATAAAAACAGAGCTAGAATTGAAGAAAATTTGGGTAAAAACAACAAAAACACTGGGAAAATCGGTTGTACAAAATTTGATGGGTGGAGTGAAAAGGAAGGTGCGGGCAATCGGGATGGGAGAAGAAATTGAATAAAACAAATGTTGTAAATCAAAACTCATTAGTAGTTCTTCATTCCCTGAAAATTTCAAGAAAATCCGATAATCAGTTTAATTTTGATGAGTATATATGTGTGTGCCATTTTTATCGAATACACCCTTTATCCTGTTGCACACTCAGCAATAATAGAGCCATCTTTCCCGTTTCTAAAGTTCCGGATCTTGTGTGTTTTTGGATCCAGTTTACTATTCAAAAACTTGCGAGTATTATCGCTGTTCTGATTGGACGCTTTCGGTTTGATCACAATGCCCGAACGAGCCTTACGAGTAACTTCCTTGAATTCAGTGACATTGCATTTTTTCCTAATTGTTTTATTATTGTTATTATTCTTAGTCCCAGAATTACTCTTTACTGCATCCGCGAAACTAATTCCTTCCATAAAAACATCATTTGACGTCTCGCTAACGTCTTCCTGAACTCGACGCTTTTTGCCTCTGGGATTCAGGCTCGGCTCCGATGCCGTACTTGATGTACCTTGCTTTACATTTAGTGCAGCTACTTTATAGATCGAATTAAATTCTAAAAATGAACATTTTATAGTCTCCAATTCTTTACCCACTGATTTATTAAGTTCAAAAATTGCCTTCTCTAAGGTACTATTCAAATTTTCCCCCAATAAATCCATGCCGGTAACTAACGCGTTGTTTATTTGAGCAGCAATGTGCTCCCGAACGCCACTAATCGAATCAGATAGAGAAGAAATCTTCTTCACGGTCGGGAGCAATACATTCTGCTCGACACAACGCTGGCCTAACAAACAATCATCACATTTGAACAGCACATTATCATTCTCACTGACTAGCTTGGCTACCGCTTTTTCAGTACACTTATAGTGGTACATTCTAGCATAACATATTTTCTTTCAAAACAACTAGCTCGCCCACACGTACGACCACCATCAGCAGATGAAACAATAATCACCTCCCGATACTGTGCACATACGTAAACTAGCTAGAAATTCTCGAAAAAATATGTTTGAAGTCAGTTTATGAGGAGAATTCTATAGAGATGCAGAATTCCGACGAAGACGGACTTTGATCGATTCAAAACTTAGTGAAATTCGACTTAGAAGATCAAAAAGTGGAGTTACTCATAGACTGAGCAAAATGACAGATGTGGGTAAATGTCACTCTTATTTATATTTACTCAACTATCATACAATTTCACGCAGTCCATGCGTAACTCTACTTTCTTCACTGTTGAGTTGAACTCGACTCAAATTTTGAATCAATATCAGTAGCCGTGTACATATAAAAAAGGCAGGAAAAGAAAGAAGGATAAAACCAAACATTGTCTCTTTCCGATAGATGCAACATGTGACATGATTGAATGTATTTTTGTTGCATACTAGGCAATATACATACAACAATTGTTTGTCCCAACATTGAAAAGTTAGGACAATGTCTTTATCATTCATGTATTCGCGAGTTTGGATTCACTGACTCCTAATTCAGGCCAGAGAGCCACTCTCTTTCGGAACTCGTTAACTCAAAAGCGTTGAAATTGGATGTAAAAATCAGACCGAATGTCACATTAATCAAAAGCGACTGTCGCGCAACACTACACACGCACTTCCTGCCCTCGTTGGAATCGCTAAAATTACCTCTTCCTATAAATAAATCACATCTCCAGCGAAACCGAGCGCGCTGTTGGCTGCTTGCTGATTGCCTCCTCTCAACCATCAACCCTTGGCATCGCCGCGGAAAATCGGCGGGACCCGTCTTGTGGACTGAAAATAGGTGCACCGAGCAGTGCAGTGCAGTGCAGTGCAGCGCGATCCACTTTATTAGATCAGAGTCAAGGTTCTAACTCAGTCTCCCTTCGAGCTGGGCAGCATCCCGTATGCAGGCGAGCACCGAGTCGGCCTCATTCCGTCAAGGAACTATCGCCACGTTTGCGAAAGACGTCACTGTGCTTCGCCTCGTGAGATGTGTTGATGTGCAGTCAGTCAGAGGAATGAAGTTGCATCTAGCGCGAGATATGGAGTGCATTTTGAAAACGACTTATTGAACCGGAACCGACCGACCGTAATGACAGAATCACGAAATTCCGATGCTTCAAGTCCAAGACCGACTGGTGATAATCAGACTTGTTGCAACATCCTTTCCCTCTGCCAGTTGAATGATTTCCTGCGAAATCCGAACAAAGACCCCTCTCGGATCAAACGCAACCCTTCTGCGGCGAACAATCGCGCAATCTTCCTCCATCCTCGTCCGGTCAGGTCAATCATCGATGAATCGTGCAGCGAGCCCATCGGACTTTTAATAGCTCTCAAGAAGCGACGACGACCGGATGCGACAAACATAGCAACGAGCCAACGCGATTGAATAGCTGGAAAATCAAGCCCCCCCCCCTCCTCTCTTCCTTCCCACGTTCCAATGCAATCGCGCTATAAACAGCAGCGCATTCAAGTGCGTGTGATGAAAAGTGAAAAAATAACCTGTGCAACTTGCTGCGAATAAATAAACCACACATGCAAGCAGCGAAACCAGAAGATTGCTTCTGTATAACTAACGGAACGCAGCAAGAAAAGAAAGAAAAAAACACGTAGAAGATGAGCGAACTGGCTGCAATTACACCTAGATCTCCTCCTCCTCCTCGCATCCCAGTCCTCTCCAAACCCGTTCCGCGAAGAAGCAAAATAAGCAGAAGAAGAAGACTGCGGGTCTTGGAAGTGGTTGACACCGACACAGATGC